>VZTN01028301.1:50041-68313 GCA_013400515.1 Erpornis zantholeuca
GCAGATGTTCTGCACCTGAGTTACTAGAACAGGCATTGCTAGAACTGGAAAATGCATGCTTAACTGGGAACACACACACTTCATGCCTTTCCCCCACAGAGCACAGAACATTTCCCTTGCTCAAAGCAATCACTGTTGCTCACCAATAGAATGCATACAAGCACAGATGTAATCATACAGAGTTACAGATCTTATTGAGGCACTATGAATCTGATCTCAAAACCCTGGTGGATGCTTTTTTAATGGAGAAAAACTGCAAAGGGCCAGCCCCTTGTATTGTCAGATAACTCACCTGGTTCAATATATAAATGTGATAATCACCCATCAACTCTGAGCTGGAGATGCTGAGCACTCCTGGGAGAAAAGTGAGGGGAGGAAATTTCCTGTAAGCTTAGTATTGAAACTAATGAAAGCAAATGCCTCCAAATCCACCTGGAGGAAAAGATATTTAAAAATATATATTTTCTTAAATTCTGAAATAGCTTTTAGTTCTCTCAATATATTACCTCAAAAATATATTATCTCAATAATTATATAGTATTACAAATGTTCTCATGTATTACTCCTCAGGTAAAAAACACATTAATATATAATGTAGGTAATATTTTTGAGGCCTTTCCACATAGGACAACTTTATATATAAATAGGTGTATATAATAGGGACATTAGTGTGTATCACATTATTTCCTCATAAGTCCTTTTCTCTTCTAAGGATTCCTACTGGAATTGGAAAGTATCTCTGCAATGAAGTAAGCAACTAAGAGTATCTACCCTGAGCACAACCACAGGTTAACTACTGAACTACAAATTTACCCCTCATTTGCCTGGCTGTAGTTATTCTTCCCTAGCTAAACAGAAGAGCAAAAAAAGGACCCTAACTTGTCCAAATGTCACCACAAAGCAAGAAAAGCTACCACACTTCTATTTCCAAAGAAAAAAATGTGGCAGGGCTGAATATATGGAAAATAAATAGTTTTCAACAAATTCTCAGACTATGGAGAGTTTCAGCTAAGATACTTATAAAATCCGGAGTTGATATTTAGCAAGATCTCCATGTGATTTTGTAATAAACAGATTATTATTTTCATGATCAATGTCAGTCAGAAGTATTTCTGTAATTAGAGTCAATATTTTCTGCTAATACATTTATCAGATGAAGATGGAGGAGAGTTTCTTGATAACAGAATAACCAAGGCCATACTGAAAGCACAAGCACTCTTACTAAAAATGTGTTGGGTACAGCATTTTGTGACTGATTGCCTAGAGAGGAACTACACAGCAGCTCAATCAGTTTTATTTTCTCATCCAGTTCTTAGTTCACTTCCGAAGTAGATCCAGTCATGTGCAAACACTAAGCCAGGCACTCCACTAAATGATGCCAAGTTCCTAAAGGCATTATCTGAAAAGTGCATCACATTGTGGTTAGTTTTTCAAGGAAAAAACAGTGACATTAATAGAATGCTTTTTGATTTGCACCAAAGTACCCAATATTGGCATGTTGCCCTTCCTGCCACTGGCATGTGTGAAGTGTTTTTACTCTCTCTGGAGACCTAATGCACAGTGGAACAGGAAGGTAAGGACAACACAGCAAAGATTTCCTAGCACACATACCTAGGAACTCTTGATGAAAGACAGCTAGATTTTCTTCATTGTGACCAATTTTTGTGATCAATTCCAAGCCTTTCACTTTTTTCTGAGAATAAACATCAGAGACAAGATTCACGCTCTCCATGTTAATTTCGGAAAGTGATTTTATTTAATGCATTGCATTAATTGAGCAATAGATCCCATTTTTAATAAAGTGCTGAGTCATTCTCATGATAAATCAAGAATGATTTTCTCTACCAAGACTAATATCTGCAGTGCATCTGGTAAGGGCAGAGATCCTTAAACTTTATCAAACAAAATGGGAGAATGTAACTCCAGTTTTTCTTCTTAGTTTGTTCTTTGTCTGCCAGTTCACTAACAAAAAGAACCCAGAAGCAAACCCAGACTCTTGTTTTCCCTCTTGCAGTATCAGACATTTCCATAAGATGTATTATGAAACAAACCTGGAGTCTTTACAATAACACTGAGCTGTTTTATGTTTCTAAATCAAACTAAGGAAACTCGTTAGAGCTTTTCAAAGAACATGAGAACAGTTCTTCAAAGAAGCATCGCTAAATTCTAAATATACATATGCTTACTTCAAAAGTTCTCAGTTGAACAGAAATGGGATCTTCAGAAATACTTCAGGAGCTAAGCAATGTCAAGGAAAGACAAGACACACAAGAAAAAGCAAAGAGGAGCTTTTTCTAAGAAGTGATAGGGAGTAAGACTGAGCAGAGCACAATTTTCAGATTAAGGACAAAAACCCAGATTGCCCTCCCAGAGGTGAGATAAAGGCTAAGATCACCTCCTAGGACTTGGGCATCCTAGGTCCAGATGTTCAGTTTTCTTTAAGATGCACTGATATAAAAATAAGAGGCATCCTGTGATAGATTTGCTACTCTCCTATCAAGTTCAGTTGTACTTATCTGAAAAGTCCTGATACAGAATTGCGTCTTCATTAGTGTCATACATTGAAATTATCCCTAAATGGACAATCTAAGGCATTAAGGTTTGAGGGGTTTATTTGCTGCTGTTGTTTTTGCTTGTAGGGTTTTTTTTTTGTTTTTCTTTTGTACACTGATTTTCTCAATTGTACTCAATATTATGATTCCTCCTTAGCCCATTTTCAAATTAAACTAATACGGCCTCTGTGACATTCCCCCTGTGCAGCAGCTTGTGCACTGCAGTAGAAGCCATTCAGAGCCTCTGGCTCTTTCCAGGCTTAGGTTTCCAAACCATTACTTCTTGTGGTGTTCCTCATAAAGCAAATCCTGAAGTGAAACTGTTATTTCCTAAGAGCTGCTTCAAGCCATGTTAGAACAACTTAATGATAGCCACCCACTTACAAAAATAAAAAAAAGAAAAAAGAAGAAAGGGGGAAACATTTCACACATCTCTTCATAGCTGCAGCAATGACATGTTACACAGAATCACAGAATGGGCCAGCACCCTNAACTGAACACAGAATTCAGGCGTGACAAGCTGAGTGGAGTGAGACAATGATTTCTTTATCATCTGATGATGATCTTGTTGATGCCAGCTGACATCCTGTTAGCTTTCTTTGCCACAGCAGCACACTGTCCACTCATATTGAGCTCATCATCGATCAGAACCATCAGGTCCATTTCCAGAGAGTTACTTCTCAGCCAAGTATATTCCTGTTTTCCTGGGATATGTCTTCTCAGGTTCAAGATCACAGGTACTTGTCAAACTTCATAAGGTTCTTGTTAGCCTATCCAGGTCTTCCTGCAGGGTGGCTCTCCCTTCTGAAGTGTCACTTTCCCACTCAGCCTTCTACCATCAGCGAACTCTGCCAGGGTATGCCTCATCCCATCTTTCGTCTCACTTAGGAAGATATTAAACAGTGTTGGGTCCAGTATCAATCCCTGTGGGACCCCACCTGGGACAGGTTACCTGTTTGAAGAGCTGTTCACCACCACCCAGTGGGTGCCACCTGTCAGTCAGTTCCCCACTCACCACAGGGACCATTTGTCCAGACCCTTAACACATCGGTTTCTCCAGGACAGGGCTTTGGGGAGCCGTATCAAAAGCCTTGGAGAAATCCAGGTAGACAATGTCCACCACTCATCCCACATTAACCAAGCAAGTTATTTTTCATAAAGGGCAATGAGGTCTGTCAAGCATGATTTGCCCTTGGTGAATCCATGCTGGCTCTTCCCAACCCCGTGCTTCATCTGACTTGTGCAGGCCCCCAGGAGGATATGTTCCATAACTTTCCCAGGAACTGAAGTAAAACTGATGTGACGAAAACGTCCTGAATCCTTCTTTAATCCCTTCTTGCAGATGGGCATACTAGCCTCCTTCCAGCCTTCTGGCACATCTCCCAATATCCACAACCACTTGGAGTTTATGGAGAGCAGCCTCCCTATGCTGTCTGAACACCCTCAGGGGGACAGTGTCAGGGCCCATTGCAGGCCAAGCCCCTGCAATAGATCACGTACAAATTCTTCCTTCACTGACAATGCGTCTGTGCTTGCACCAGCCTGAAGTTTTGTTCCCAAGGCCTGGGGCCCAACAGTGCTGGTAAGGACAGAGCTGGAGAAAGTGTTGAGAACCTTTGCCTTTTCTGTCTCATCGGTGTCCAAATCCCCTCTGCTATTTAACACCAGGCCAGTATTTCCCTCCTGTTTCTGCTTGGAGTTTACATACCTCAAATACCCTTTGTTGTGGTTTTTGACATCTCTGCTGAATTTCAATTTGAACTCAGCTTTAGGTTTTCTAACTACATCTCTGTATGCCCTGGGAATGCCCTTGTAGTTCTCAAGGGGTATTGTCTGCTTTTACATCTCTGGTACACTTCTCTTAGTTTTGAGCACACTGGGAAGGTCACAGCGAAGCCAAGGGGGTCTCTTGCTCCACCTGATTCCCTACCTTTAGAGTGGATGAAATGTTTTTGTGCTTCCATGGGAGTATTGTTGAAAAACTCCCAGCACTCACTATCTCCTTTATCCTCCATGGAAGCTTCCCATGGAATCCCTTCTAGCTGAGGTCTGAGCGAGCTGCGTTTCCTCTTCTAAAAATCTAAAATCTTTTCCTTAGCTCTAGCCTTCAGTATGCTCAGCAGGATCCCAAACTCCACANGTGTAAGCTGCTGATTTGTTCTTCCAACAAATATCTGGGTGGGTTAAGTCACCCCTAGTACCCAGGCTGTGTTGACCCAAAGCTTGCTTAAGTGACCCAANTCACAAAGTAGTTTTTCTTGCTTTGTGAGTAGCAACTCCAGCAGTGCCTCATTCCTGGTTGGCACATCTAACATTTGTGTGAGAAAGCAGTCCTCTATGCATTCCAGAAACTTGATGGATGATGTGTAAGCTGCTGATTTGTTCTTCCAACAAATATCTGGGTGGGTTAAGTCACCCCTAGTACCCAGGCTGTGTTGACCCAAAGCTTGCTTAAGTGACCCAATCATCACTTTGTTGATTTTATTGTCTTGGTTTGAACATCAAGGCAGATGTATACTGTAAGATTCCCCTTGGATCCAATCTTGGTTTACTTTCATGCATTCAAGATTCTCCTTTAACAACGAGCACAAAAATTCCCCCTCTTTTTCCCTGACTGTCTTTGCAAAACAGCTTATAGCCATCTGTTGTGACCCTCCAGTCACACTGGTTGTCCCCACCATGTTCCAGTTATTCCTATGACATCCTAACTTGTGTTGAGGGAAAGAACCTGTTTTACCCATCCACATTGCAAGCAGCTCTGTGCAAACACAACAGTGACCAGAGAGTTTAGCTGACTCTTCAGTGAGGGCATCAGTTTCAAGGACTTTTATCAAGTCCTGATCGGAAGGAAAATAGCTGCACAACAAGCTGTTCCATCTTGCAAAGGTGAAAGTGGTCAAATCTCATCTTACAACAAAGTAGAAGAAAAAAGATACAAAAGGCTAGTGGCAATGCTGCTTTTGTTACTTAGAAAAGTGGACAAGTTTCAAAATTTCCATGTGTGCAAATCAAGAGGTTACATCAAAATCTGAGGCTGAATTTGAGCTGACAATTAATCACCTATTATTTCATCCCATCTTTTGCAAACAGCTCAATATATCATATTATTCAGCTAAAAAAAATACATACCTGCTATGAATTTTCACATCCAATATATTGAAAATTGAATATCTTCTCATGCAAGAAAGAAGGCGCATATATGAATACAGCTGCAAGTACTTAATCTCAATTAGCTTTATACAACTCATATTTTATATAATTTTCTTCCTCCCATATTCATTATCAGATTCCTTTCCCTTCCACTTTATTTTGCCTGATTTTTCATCCAACACTTTCTTCGACCTCTAAAGTAGGGACTATAGCATATATTGAAATAAAGTCTGGGCTCTCCAGCACTGTATTCTGAGTCACACAAAGCCTTTGTATCTTTAAAAGATCGAGGGTGAAGGAGCATGTACCAGAGAACATGAAATCTCAACCATATATAAAAAAGTACAGACGGTGCCTGCCAAAGATTTACTGAACTACTAGAAGGCAGGCTGAATATAAGTGATAGATATAAGTGAGACCTAGTAGTCCTCCACATCTGGTCCAGCTGTCAAGCTCACTCGCACAAGTTATGTTCAAAAGCAATTCCAGGGTCAGGAGCCTAGAGGTCAAATCCATCTTGTACTTGCCTGAATAAGCCTTTCCCCTTTTTGTGATCTCTAGCCATTAGGATTAACCAACAGTTCCAAAGATGGGATGTTGTCCAAACCCAAAGGAAGTCAAAGAGGATCCTTCCAGGCCCAACACAGATACTATCTGATGCCCAGAAGCAGCAAGCATCATGTAAATTTTAACAACACAGGCTCCAAAGTCAATATCAATTTTGACATCCTTTTCAGAGGTGCATGGTAAACTCCCATAGGTGCTATTGCAATCCAAAAAATTCAAGAAGAGCATAACCTCTTCTGTTGTTACTGTTACTATTATTAATGATTGATCACCCAAAGCACATTGCAGTGAATAGAAAAATCACTTGAGCAGGTTTTCATACATATGTATTTATGTATTTAAAATTTCTCCAGACCTAATAATGTCAAATTATATTATGCTATGCAAGAAACTCAAATAATTCAAATACTGGCACGGGCAATCCCATTAAACATTCCAGTAAATATCTATTGTTGATCATGAGCACAGGGCTTCTTACTGAAGATTTTTTAATCTTTTAACATGAAACACAGGCTCAACTACAGTTAAGACTAAAACTTGCATTTCTAGCTCCAATCAAGGTGTTTATGCAACTATTTACATATACAAAAAAAGAAAAGAAAAATTGGTATTTTTGCTTAAGTAAGTTACTCTAGTAATTCCATTTCTTGACTATGGCCAGCTGGGAAGTGCTGAATTCAGTCCAAACTCTGCTGTTAATGATCGCTCAGAGGCCATGGTACTTTCCATGATGCTCTCAGCAATTATGTGTCTGGTCTCAAATAGCAACATATAAAAATAAGTCTCGAGGCCCTGCCTAGATTCTGCCTGGAAACTTTTACTGTTAAAAGATTTCCCATTAGTAAAAGATTTGGCCAGGCAGGAAGATGGCTTCAGTAATGGCCACCCTCACAAGGGCCTGAATCAGAAATATGATTGCATGCTAGGTGCACAAGAATACATAAGTCTGAACTCACCTGAGCTAACAAATTGCCAAAAAGTAAACAGCAGCACCTTTGTTCAGCCTTAACAGAAGCAGAGACATCTGTTTCCAAGCACATGGTCCTGTAATACAGCAGAGACCAGCAAGACTATTCTTTCCGGATGGACAAGAGCTAAGCACATACCCCTCCACAGCACCAGGAAATAAAAAAGAGAGGCTGCCCTGAGCAGGTGTTCCTCTGCTATGTAACAATGTTAGCAAACTATCAAAAGGCCTTGCAGGCAAGCTTTACTTATTAGCTTCTGCAATTAGCAGACCCAGAAACAACCTGCTGGCTCTTCATGCATGACTAAGAAAATACATTACAGAGCCCAAACTGGCAGACCATGACCTTGGAAAGGAGAACACCACTTCAAACTCAGCTGCATGCATCTCCTTGTTCCCCCGTGTTTCCCACCTACATCACACACCCCCACCACCCCCCTGCCCCAAAGGACTTTTTTTAATATTGTCACCATCTTGGGTGGTGACCTTATATCCATGCTCTAAATGCAACCTATTCTCAAGTACAGTTAATCACATTGCAAAAACAAAGCTACAGCCTTGACATCTATGTCATCCCTCTCTGTGTGTCTAAGCTAATCCATGGTCATCTCAACCAGGAAGTCACCCTCTATGTTTTCCTTAAATTAACATTGAGAATCTTAGCCTCTTTCATGCATTTAATTTTGCCTTGTAAAAACCCTCTTAGAAATGTTCAAGGGAATCTCCCTTCACCTGCTTGCATACTTAAAGGAATTCTGCAGCAATTTAATTACCTAGGAGGTCCTCTATCACTCTACCAAGTCTGTAACCAGCTATATATACACATAAACACACCAAGGCTCACACACACACATTAACTATTGCAAAAATTGCCTTAACCACTTCATCTTTTAAAATGAATTATTTTCTTTTGGTGAAGGAGACTATATGAATCACTGCTGTAAGCCCATTGACAGAATCCTTAGGTGACACTTACTCAATTGAATAGAAATGTAGATACCAATAGAAGTCAAAAGTAGGATAATAAAGAACATAATTGTCTCAGGTCCTTTTTTCTTAGTCCTCCTAAATCATAGCAGCACAAAGGTTTCTGTTGCTCCAATTTGTCTATCAAACTATCAGATCCATCAGAGACCATTTTGCTGTGCATTGTTATACTTCACAGACTGATGAAGTTGCAAACAAACAGCCACAATTCTCTATACTAACTTATTAGAGTAATTTCAGTTTAAGTTGCTTATCAGTTCTAGCATGAGAACTCAATTATCTAAGCATTTTCCTATTCTTACAGTCATACTGTGTTCAGGACTCGCTCTGAAGGTTCCCAGATGTGAAAAGAAACAAGCAAGCAGGAAGAAAATATATGGACCAGAGTCTGCCCAACCACTTCCAACTGCTCATGTTCTGAAAGAAAGAAGCAGAAAGCTTATTGCTTCCAGCAGAAGTGCTTCATTAAAGATAACCCACAAAAGTAAAATAGGATCAATGATTTCTTACTGAAAAATAGGTCTTAAACATTAAGACTGAAAACCTTGCCTTTAAAATTTCTGCACTGCACATAAATGAAGCTTGCCTTCTGTCACAAGTATAAAACAAGGCAGGGTTACTTGAAAGTCCAACCCTCTCAGCAGAATTTTTGGGGGGTGGGGGAGGGGTTTATTATTTATTCTTAGGTCTATCAATTTGCTTCTTGTCTTCATCTAAATATATGTCCTCTTAATTGTAATTCCACCATGACCACCCCTTTTAACTCAAATCGAGCCCTTCTTTTTTGCATGTGACTTATCCCTCTGTCTGTCGCTCTTTCTAGTTCTTTATATCAATCTGAAACCTCTTCAAAAACCTACATTTTTAAAGTCTGGAGTACAATACATCTGCATTCAGTCACTGAGTTAATTCTGCTGACACATACTTAAATTCTGCTTTAAAGATGTCCTACACATGCAATGAACAGAGCACTAGCCCAGAAGTCCAAGAAGCTTTGACACAGCACTCAAAAGGAGGAGCAGCACTGCCCTGCAGCATTTATCACATTTGTTCAGTACCCTTCTCTCCACCTGCAGCTCTCTCACAATCACCCAGTACCTTTATAACCACATCTATTTCAAATCTTTATCCTATGTTTCTCTTTCCTCACCTTGGTCTTTTCAATCCTACTCTGATAAGGCTTTCATATTATTTTTGGTCAAGCAATGTTACTGTTTCACCATGATTCAGTTTCAAAGCTGTTAGACGAATTTGAAAATGCTGTTAAATCTTTTTCAAAACCAAAACACAAAACTTCTGCTCTTGAAGCCTTTGTATTTTCCCTGAATGCCCAGTGATATTTCCCTGTTTTATTCATTCTTCTCTGCATTTATTTCGAGGTCTACAAAGATCATGTGTAATTGCCTAGTTTCTACCTGATTTCTTTTTCTGAGCTGCAGCAAGAAGTGATACTTTAAAGAAAATTTTGAATTTATAGACCAAACAAAATATTTCTGTTAGTGCTTTAGAAGACGTCCAACCATCTGCTCATTTCAAATAATATCATTCTTCATACTAATAAAATTAATTGGGTAAAGTAATTTCAGCCTCTTAAAATGAAAATCAGTCCCAGAGTATTCACTTTGCATTGCTCACAGAGTATTTTAATATACCATGCTGTAAATAAAATATTGGTTTCCATATAAATTGATGTTGGTCTTTAAAAAGATGTAATTATCTTCCTATTTTGCCTGGATTATTCTTCTCAATAAATTTAATTTTTTAAAATGTCATACACATTTCAACAGTGATTTCTTGAAAAGGTTTATTACTGCATAAGGTTTAATTTCAATGAGGACATTGCACTAGAGACAGAGAGAAAAAAAGGAAAAGGGGCTGGGTGAAGAAGGACATGAAAGAATCTATTATCCAAAAACATAATGAGGGAGGATTGAATACACAGTCTAGGCTATACATCTCAAAGCAGAAAATGTGATTTCCAATAATACATATTTTTAGAGTATCTTTTTAGCTAAGGTGAATTTTCAGCAAAAAAACCTGAAATCAAAATTCAAAATAAAATTAAGTGAGAGACAAGGAAATAAACCAAATGGAAAAACAATTCTTCTCCTAAGCATCTGCTGAAATCCTGAATTTAAACTTTCATTGAAGGTCAGGATAAAAACCAGGTTGGATTAGCAGATATTAAAACTTACATAATTTTAAAATGAAAAATTATACAAGAAACACAATTTGAAACAACAAAATGCATCTCCCAGAAACCTTATATTGTTAGGGAAATACCAAATAATTTTATCTCATCTACAATTGCTCATGTTTCATAAGAAATAATAGACAAAACAAAATTCTTTGAGAATAGTCAGTAATAGTATGCTTTGTCTTTGGAACTGTATCCTTAACACCAATTGACAAGCAGGTGAATAAGAAGTGAGAATGCAACTAGATTTCAATAGTCCTGAATCACTTTTTAGCCTTTTAGGTTGTCCTACGTGTACATCACCAAGAAAGAAAAGAAAAGGAAGCACATGATATGCTGTGCTGACAAAGCAGTTTGGGTTTTGGGTTTTGTTCAGTTTTTCGAGGGAGTTGAACACTTTTTTTATTTGGGTTTTTCCCCTCTATTTTCCTCCTTTTTCTTTTTTCCTCTTTTTAAGAGCCCTTGTTGGAATGGCCTTTTTGGGCAGGTGAGTGGATGAGAATTTCCAACCCTCTTTCCTGTCAGTTCATTTGGGCACATTCAAAGAGACTGAGCCAGCAGTACACGCACAATGAATCTCCTATTTATTTATGAACACACATATACATACAAGTTTAAGACTTGCTGGGTGATTCACTACCCTGATAAGAAAATCAAAGGATTTTTGCCAGCCAGGCAGAGCCAAGCTCAGAGGAGATGGGTCAGTCTCTGGAGCTCCCTGGAGCAGATACCCTGTGTGACCAAGTTGCCACCCCTCCACCACCTCTGCTGGCACCAAGGACCCGACTGGCTCACAGCTACATCTGCTGACCTCCGACCAGCCACTCCTGTTTCTTCAGTTCTGTTTCTTAATACTTTTCCACATTGATTCCTCTCCCAATTCTGTGAGGTATTAACAATCCTCATCTCTACAATTCTGTCTCTGCCTGTAATTTTACCCCTTTTTCTTATTATTTCCTTACAGGCTGTCTCACAGCTTTTCCTTAGAACTTAACAATTTTCTCAGACATCTGACCCCAAGTTACTGAGCTGGGCTGTATTTGAGCAAGACCTTGGATCCCTGGAAGACTCACAGCTGAATGGGGTAGTTCAGAAACAAGTTCCAGGGCAGACACAGGCAGAGGGGGTTATAGTGTATAGAGAAATCAATACTACAGGAATAAAACGGTCTTTTTGACACAAGTGTCTGCATCCAGCCCAGAAATAAAAATACCTCACATGTTGCATTAGAGAAAAAAAAAAAATTCTGACAAATCAACCAACACAATACACTACAAAACAAACAAAAACCCACCCAACATATCTAAACACTGCCTAGGCTCAGATGTACCACATGTGTACTTGAGCTACAAATTTCAGCATTTTTTAAGTTATGAAACTTTTTTGCTAAAACAATGTGCGACAGGGGACTGATACTCTCCTTGCCAGTACTGGAAGACTTTTACCTTTCAGCAATCTCACTACATTATCAGTGTTATTTGTCACCTTACCCTGATTACTTATCACTGAAAAAGTCATCTCAGACACATTTTCTAGTACTTACTAAACCCCGATGTTAGAGAAAGAGTTAAATACAAAGATTTTAGAAGAGCATTTTTTGCCCTTCCTTATGACCCCGTCCTTTGTTGAAAATTGGTTAAATCTTTGGAGCATCTGTTTGGATTTGTTAGAAATCATATTTGTCTTCTCTTGTGATTTAATCTCTACTTTAATCTCTAGCATTCCACTGCCCTTTTGACCTGTAAACCCACTTACCATTGCATACCAAAGCTCTTGGGGTACCTCACATGCTGTATGATAAATCCCATTTCTTAATATGTAGACAGGATACTTTGGTTCCACTTACTTTGACAAAGCAAGTCTAATTCTGTGCTTTAAAAAATCCTTATATTTGGGGAGTTATTGTTCAGTTGGTTAGAACATGGTATTGACAACACCATGGTTGTGGGTTTGATGCCTGTTTGGGCCATTTGCTCAAGAGCTGGACTCAAGGATACTTGTGGGCCTTTTCCAACTCAGAAACTCCGAGATTCTGTCAAGTATTTCATGTAGTACCACCACATGTCTTTATTTTCTAGATTTAAAATCTGAACCATTTGAAGACTGAAATGCAGAAAACAAGTCCAAAGCTAGAAAATAAATACGTACCACGTGAAAAAATAAATTACATGTTCTTGAACTAGCTTATCCTACCTCTTCATCAGCTTCTTGGAATGTTTTCAGAAAGCAGGAATAACCTTTTTCATCATGTTTCTTAATTGCACACACAGGTTCTCTGATGCAAAGTTAAATGAGTTTACCCACTGTAAGATACACAGCTTGAGATGTGTAATTACTTCAGTGGCAGCCAATCTGAAATCCAAGTAAAAACCTACTTCTGCCAATCCTAAGAAATTACAAAGTCTAAAACATCAAGATACATCTCAGGATTCTTTCAGAATCAATAATCAGTTAAGAAAGGATTAAACATGTAATCCTTAAATAAGTTAAGAAAGGAGTAAATATGACAAAAGTCAGAAATTTGGCTTTCCAGACAGAAATTATTATCTTCCCTTTATTTTCAACTTGAAATCCAGAGCTTTAAAGCAAAGAGAAATATTTTTCTTCTGTAAGACTAATTGGCCTCTGGAAAAGTTACATTGACAAAAACAACAGAAACATTTCAGAGATTCAGAATAACAACACACCTTTTGGAAAGCTACCTTGTCTGTGCTCTTTGACACATAACTGATGAGATTGCTGTTATGTTCAACACATGCTCATGAGTTTTCCTAAATCTCAGCAGCAATTTATTTATTTTAGCCTCTGTCATATTACTTGTTAAATAACATGAGAGATTTCATTTTTTATCGTATTAGCAGCCCTTTCAGAACAAACATTTTAAAAATATATGTAATTATTTCCCAAAATGCCTGTAATTTTGTTCTGATTCTCTTTGTGGCCACTGCATGAGTGAATTAAAATTATATATCACAGCTCTACTTGCAAACCTACAATTAGTATTTCAATTTTTAAAATAGTCTAGAGAGGTTTTTCATTACTCAAATTTATTATTCCTGCTACAGAAGGATGGAAATGTGAAGCCTTTCTGGCCATCATTCTGCATAAGATCTCCAAATCACACATCAAAGTGGGCTTCCAAATAATTATGGGGTCATAGTTTCTGAGAGAGTAGGAGCTAGCTGGATCTTACTTCCCCATATGGTTTATGAAAACCAAGAGAGTGAGAGTATATGGTCTCATTTTTTTGTTGCTCTGGAAATTCAGAAACAATCAAGTTTAAATTAACATTGGTAAGTTATGACCTAAAACCTCCCAAGTGGCAAGACTAACCAGCCAACCTCCCCTTTCCATTATCCCCTATATTTTGAGAAAGTCAGCTTTGCATCTTACAGTAAGACAGAAAGAAAATAAAGTGATTAAAACTTGGCTTATTACATAATTTCTTTTGTGTGATGGTCAGCAGCACTAAAGTACTATTGACGAGTAGAACTTGCTTAGCTGTTCTTTAATCGAAAAAGCTCTTTAATAGCAAGACTTTGGTTGCTGAAAAGGATAATAATGATTTCTGGATTGCAAGCAGATGAAAACAACTGCAAGACAAGTCTTCACAATTTTGCATTTTATAGATGCAGTCTTTCAAGTTTAAGACTATAATACCTCATAGATACCACACTTACACCCCAAAGGAGCTGAAATTTCCCTAAGAAACAAGTAATTACTAAAACGGTTTTTGTCAAACTTCTTAACCCAACATGTCACTAGCACATGATCCAGCTGAAAGAAAATAATTCACCTGTGTTACTGCGAATTGTAGTATCTCATTACATGTTTAAGCCCACACTGAGTATAAGCAGGTTTGTATATTGTAAAATGTACAAAAATAGGTTTGTATATTGTACCTCATGACTTTTGCAGGACAAAACCCACGTTGATTTGTAAAGAAGTTATGTTCCTGTCTTTTAGCCCAATGCAGTAATTTGCAAGCATTGGCAAAGACAGGAAAAGCTATTATCACACAGTTTGGAGGTTGGCTGTTTTTCAAACATAACCCTTGCAAAGTTCTGTTGAGGTTTTTCCCTATTAACCTCTAACTTTTCCCAAAGTCACCATTTCCTATTTGGAGAAAGTAACAGAATACAGGATTTTATTTTTTTTTCCCTTTTAATAGGCCTATCCCAACATTGTTCACTCCACTTCTACAGATTCCTGAGGCTCACACAGCTGGAAATGTCAATGAAGGTTGAGAATACAGAGAGAGACAAATGAAAATAATTCAAATTTGTGAATGTATCACCCATGCTCATCTCCTACCTCATCTCTGGGGAAGACTTACAGGACTCTGAGACAGGGTCAACAAACAGCAAATATGCAACCTATGGCAACCCAAAATCACCACTTCCTTCTCAAATACACTTTCCTACTGAGTTTAAATTGTTGACATACTAGACTTTCACAGCAGTTACTTACTGGGGAGCAAGATTTTAAATAGTTTTTCTATTATCTACTGATAACATGACTGAAAACAAAATAACCTTCCTTTTTAATTTTACAGTCACTCAGACTTAAACTGCTCCTTTGTTTCTGTGATGATGTCAACATGTTTCATTTTTACATGCTTACAATTATTTATATGACAAAGCCCTCAATAGTGTTAATTTTCTCTCATTTTATAAAAGCCAATTGTACTCACAATGTTCCATTTCTGAAATTTTTAGTACAGCATTTTAATGACATGTTCATAATTTTATGAGTGTCACAGTTGGCAGCAAATCACACAAATGACATGGAAAAGTGAGGAATTCTTGTCTATTTTTCAGCTCAGTTTTAACCATCTCACTAGAAGCTCTGGGAATAGACCCAACTCTTACTTTAGTTCTTAAACCTGCATCTCGTATTTAATCTTGCCAGAAAAAAAATGCCAACAATTCAGGCAGAAGCTCTCTTAATAGTGAACACATTCCCTATTTCTACTGATTGAAAAAAAATTCAACCAAACTACTTTAAGTGCACCCTGAAAATGCAGAATATCAAGATGAGAGGAAGTTCAGCCTCATCAATATAGTCAATAGGCTTTGGAATTTAATCAATGATGTCTTCCATGAGTGGCAGAGTGAATAATTGCAGGTACCCTCCTGTAGTCACAAACATCATTTGCAGACTCATTTTAGCCTTCACTGGAATAACACAGCAAGTAAATCTCCATCAAGTCACTCAGCAATCCCTTCCACCTTTTTTTAGCCCTTGCATCCCCAGGTGAAAGAAATAATTTAACAACAAAGCACTCCATCTGACTAGGAAATCATTGCCTCATTGATTTTTTTATCACTTCATAATATCACACCAATATTTCTTAAAGAAAATTTACTAAGCCTTGGAATGGCAGAGTGCACTGAGCTCAGCCAGGTGTGCAATTCTATTGACATCTCCTGTGTTTGAGGTTCAGATTACAGAGACTTATTCTTCTAAATAAGATAACCTCTCATAGAAAATAATTATTATCTCATTTTGCAATTCTCATACCTTACATGTGTCATTTCACTTAGTGATCCATGTATCCTTTATACTTTTAAACACTGCCCAGCCTTGTTCCAGTGGCAACAGGTTTCCTAGGCTTTCCAAACCTGAGCTAGCCCCTGAAATAGGTATGGAAAAAAAACATTGACTTTATTTTGAAAAGTGAATCACCACACCCTATTACAGCTTTTCCCTCTTCAGTCAGTACAGCTCAGGACTTAAAAGCAAGTAGTGTCCTGCCTCAATGGGACTTGGTTTTGAAAAGGCACAGAACATTTCTCACAGTAATGCCTACCAGATCTCCTAATGGAAATCTCGAACTGGAAGCTACTGAGCAGAGGAAAACTCAAGTTAAATGAGATCAAAATGTATCATAATCTACTTCAAGAGAGGTACTTCTCTTGATCTCCAGTTATCAGAAATGAAATGACACCTTATCTCCCATTTTTGTAATTATGAGAATGGATTCAGCCACAGCTGCCTAACAGGCTACTTCCAAGCACAACAGGAACTTGTTACTGCCCTGTACTGTCAAAGAAACGTTCAAAAGTCTGCTTTCCAAGAAACTTGAGTGACTTCCCTTCATCTCAGCTCTTTTAACAGTTTGTTAAGAGCTCATTACTTTTATCACTTCGTTCTTAGTTAAGAGGGTCTGTGCTATTGAAACAAATTACTCTGGAAAGTTGGTATCTATAGCTAAACTACCCCCTGCTGGAAAATATTATATTCTGAGTAATTAACTGCTTCCATTTCTGCTATCAGGAATTTATTTCTTTCAGTGTAAGCCTCCAATAAAGAAAATAAATCCAAAAGAAAGTACCACATGAACAGTGTCATGAAAACCTGCTGCAGAAAGTCCCAAAATTGTCCCAACTTAGTTATTAAGGAACAATAACAAAAATCCACAGTGAACTTCAAAATTTTTTCAGTTACTTATAAACTTGGACAAACGTATATATATATATATCTGTCTGTCTATTCAAAGTCTATTATAGTCCTCATCTAGAACCTGCATGCCATCTAACAAGGTTGAAGCATTTGTATACACCTAAATAAGTTTAAAATACACAAGTACACAGAATAATTAGGAAGATGCTCCTTTGGAAAAGCAGAGGGAAGTTTTAATCATTTGTAAACAATAAGTTTTATCAAAAACATAACTGTATCAGTTTAAGGAATACACAACAATGATTTATTTTCATATTGTTCCCAGTTAGCCAAATAAATTACGTTTTGGACATTTACCAGAACGGTTTCTACAAAAGATTACTGTCCCTTTAGGATAACTCATTCTTAATTATCATTATCATCCCACTAATACAAAATTGCCAGTCTCTTGACCATTCCCCTCTTAAGTCTCTCAGGTTTCCCCAAAAATTCAACATTATAATCCACTTACTTGAAATGGATTTTTCTGTTTAAGGTCTGTCCAAAAGCTTCTGAAAATAAGCTCAGAAAAATAAATGCTATCTAAGCCCTCTAGTAAAATCATACTTCCATGTTTTCTCATGACAGCCTAGAGATGAATTGTATTTAAATTTAACCTATTGAGTATCCAGTAAGGTTTACCAAAAAGACAAGCGCTATCTTGATGTGTTAATTGCAAACTACCCTTTCTTTCTTGTAAAATTAATGAGACAGAAAGGCTCAGCGGCTCTCCTCTCTCACCCTACCTTGATAGAAGGCAATTTTCTTCGTGTTTCTGGATCTGATAAACATCTAATAATGAAAACACTCATTTGTTCTGAGCTGTTTTTTAAGTGGGAAGGAGTACATACATACAACCAGTCCAATTAGAATGAAAATCCTGTGTTAGAATCTCAATACAAGTGTAACATTAATAATAAGCACATACAACGCATAGAGTAGCAGTTCCCATGGCAACCATACGTCTCGCTGCACATCTAATAAAGTAGGGCCTTTCTTCACATGAGTGCCAAAAGCACAGATAACTTGCCAATCACTGGCATGGTATGTATTTATATGTATTTATATGCACATCCTCTAGCACATTAGATGGAACTTCCTAGCTACATTTCATGCTGTAGTTGTTCTCTCCCCCACAGCCGGTGAAAAAAGCCACTACGGAAAAGTGTTTATCATGTTATACACCATTTCTCAACTATTTTGACACGCCTGTCATGGCTGTGTGACCTTGAAACCTCAGACACTCTTTAAACATCCCCTGATGCTTGTTAAAAGGGTCAGAGTCAAGATTTCAGAGTAGCTGCTAATATTGCATGCCCTGTTCTCTTTGCAAATGCAACTTCACGGTTCACTTATGTAATTTTTACCTCCTAAAACTCTCCCTGCTTTCTTGATTTTTTTTCCCTTT
>VZTN01028302.1:2459-34760 GCA_013400515.1 Erpornis zantholeuca
GATAGACTCTCTTAAGAATTTTTCATTTCAGTCATTTGACCTTACTGGAGAGGAGTTAAGACTCATTCCATGCTACAAATGCTCTTTTTTTAAGGTCTTAGTGGTAGTAGGTAATGAACTTCGATTTTTTTGTTTTTGAGGGTTTATTCAACTTTTGAAGGCCTATTCTGTAAGCCTAATGTATAAAATACTGATTTTTGTGTGTACATTTTAATTTTTTTTTTCATATTCATATAAATTAGTCGTTCTGGGCATAAGAGATTTTACTCTACAGGAGCTTTGGCTTTACAGAAAGTCAGAGCTGAACATTCTGTTTCGGATCCTAATATTTTAATTTTTGTAGTAACATGTCTGAATTTAAGCAAGCAGAGGTGCATAAAAGAAACAAAGAGACACAGAGTGTGTTACATTTCTTTTACAAGGTTACATCAGAAGTAAAAGCTGGAAATAATGCCATTGGTTGTGCTAGACTGTACTGATGCTATTTTTTGTACATTTCGCTAACATATGTACTAGAAATGTAGTATTTTCTTAAGACTTCACAGCTGCAAATAGACCACAATTGCATGGCTTCAGTGTTCATACAGTCATGGGAAACTTAAATTCAGATCATGTTTTCAGCTGAATGGAACACATCTGTAATTTTGGGATTATTAGTTATTTCAGGCTTATGTTTGTAAGCAGTTTATGCCATGTTTTTTCTTTCCAATATTGACACCTCCTATTTATTTGCAATCTTCATCAATTTTTCTCAAAAAGCACCAAGTATAATGGAAATTGTCTGGCCACTGAAATTCTTTTATACTTGCATGTAATAGCAGTTGAAATTACCATTCAAAAATTCAGTGAAATAAGTGCAAATGTCTTATCTGAGCATTTCCAGTTAGTGTTGAGTCCTCCTGGCCATACTGGTTTTTTATAATTTTAAATGCAGGAAAAAATAAGAGTAACTGTATCTGTGATTGTTCAACAACCATCTCTTATAATTAGATCAAAATGGCTGATTGTTAGAGAATGCTGAGATGAATTTCTTTGTTTTATCTTGGAAGGAAGTGATAATCACATTTTCCTTCCCTCTGCTTGCTTTTCAAATTGTTTTCATTATTGAGAGAATTGCAGTTTTCAAAGACATTGTAGGGAACCACACAGCTTTTTCGTATAATCCCATTGTTCTTTTTGATAGTGTATGAAATTTAGAAATTCAGAATAAGAGTGGTAGCTCCGGGCAAGAAGCAATGATATGAAAGAAATGTGTGCCCATTTTCTGAAGAGTAAATGGTTGTTGTAGTTTCTAACCTGAGGGATCTACTGAAACTGTCCAAACCTATCTGGGCCTATCTATTTCTCTCAAGTTCAATGCAGCATGTTCTTTGAAAAAAACACCCAAGCCTGCCTAATTTAATGTTTGTATGCAATTTGTATTGCTTTTCAGATGTTTCTTCCAGAGTGTTTCCCCCTAAAATTGTCTCAAACTGAGACAACATCTGGCATTTATTTTCACTTTAAGCAAGGGTACATCATAGTTCTTAAATTTGTATCATTTTCCGCTCAGTTTAAACTTTAAATCTTGAAGGAATTCTTGATTGTGAATAAGTTATACTTCCCACCTAAATAATTCTGTGATCCTGTGGCACATTATTCATATACTCATTGCTAGTGAAAGTTATGATGGTAAATTAGTTCAGGGCATGATGTTTGTTGTAAGTTCTCATCAGGCTGAACAAAGACACTGGACCATGTGTCGGGGAACTCCTCTGCTTTATGGTATAGTTGTCTTCTTAACTGCAACAACCAGTTAAAGAAAGGAGGAAGAAAGAGGGGAGAAAGTGAGAGGGGGCCCTTATGCATGCCTCTTATGTAAATTAGACCTTTTGCATGTTTTGTTCACTGCTGCACAGCCAGCCCTTCCCCAGAAAGTGAGTTAGGGTGGGGGGAACCGAGCACAAGTCTCTAGCTAAAGCAGGAAGTCGCTTCTGAACAACACTGCCCCACCTCTCCTTTGATCACCTTTCCTGTAGCAATACTTGCAATGTTTGAGTCAAAACATGCTTAGATCTGGTCACCTACAGTTAGGATTATTAGAAGTCTAGATTTTTTTTTGTTTGTTTTGTTTAGTTTTGAGGGTGTTTTGTGTGTTTGTCTGGTTTTCTAAAAATAATTTAATATTATGTAATTTTTTCCAGTTGGGAAAATGCTTACAAAAATACAACAAAATACATGTTTGTATTAGGAAAAATAATTTCTCATAAGACTTAGCTGAATTTTAATTTGAAGCCAGACGCTGCTGTAGTTACAGTTCTGAGATTCAAAAATATCTTATTATTGGCCAGTTTTGGTAAATAATCTTCCCACCAATGTTCTAAGTAATCCAGTCCAGAAAGTGCACATTAGTTCATGATTGGTGCTCCTCTGTGTTGTTCACTATGATTTTGTGTGATATGTCTGAATAACTTTGCGTAGCATAGGAAGAATGAAGATTACCTCATTTCAGTGTATCGAGAGAGTTCTAGAAGCTCAGAAAAAATCTCTAAAGAAGATATAACTTGGTTGTGTTTTCTTTTAATTTGAAAAATAGTAGACAAACCCAGTATGCATTTACTGATATTTGGAAAAACTGCTGTTTTGTTATTGAACAAACATTTGAATACAGTGACTTTTCAGAGGTTGCTGTGCTGATAATGAGGTAAAGGTGCATTTAAACCTGCTTTTGGAAGAGCTTTTACAGAAGACAAGTGTGTGATTAGTCTTCTGCTAATATTCCAGATTATATGGATATATTGCTAGAATTATTACTGTAGGTTTGTTCAAAAATTTCTATGCCTTGGGAAGTTCTTATTTTCAGTATCATACCACAACATTAGTTTATTATAGAGCTTTATGTATGTTATAATATGATAATATTTAAATTGTTTTTGTTTAAAAACAATCAGCCAGACAAACACACACACACAGACACAAGCCAAAACAACAAAGAAAACCCAAAAAGCAAGCAACCATATATCCACTTTCCTTAGTAATTTCAAA
Source organism: Erpornis zantholeuca (assembly GCA_013400515.1). Lineage (NCBI taxonomy): Eukaryota > Metazoa > Chordata > Aves > Passeriformes > Timaliidae > Erpornis > Erpornis zantholeuca. The sequence goes on from VZTN01028302.1 coordinate 5,484, forward strand.
ATTACTTATTTCAAGGGAGCAAAGAGAATGGAAAGAAGACAAAACACAGTTCATGTTCTTGGTAAATGAAGTATTTTTTGAATACCTATATTCTGTGAAATGCATTAAATACTTAGCAAAATATCAGTATGAGGAGAATCTGAAATTTTATGGATTACATCATTGGTCATTTTTTTCTACTGACTAGGTAGTTGCTCTTACATTTCAGTTAATCAAGCTGATGATTTGCTTTCAGTGTATCTCTAATGAAAAGGATGTGAGTTTTTGACTCTTCAGTGAGGTCAGACCTATGAATGTGCCCAAAACCACCTAGGGAATATGAACAGAAGGGAGGGCCAGAGAGTAAAGGTGGTCAGCGACTGAAAGCTGACGCATACTGTTGTGCACCAGTTGTTGTCGATAAAGCCTGAGAAATCCTAGTATATCTGTGCAGTCCTCGGTTTCCTGTGTTCATATAATTTGTATTTCTGTTTAGTTTTCTTGTAACCATCCATGACCTGGACAAGCAGGTCAAAAAAACTTGCAATCACTTATTTTTCTACTCTACACTGGAGCAAAGATGACTTCTAAGCCATGTCTTCTATATCCCTAGCAGCTACAGAATAAGTGTAGAGCTACTGACAATCGTCTCATCAGGTTGAAAAGCGGTAACTGCAGATCTTGGAAACCATCAGTTTAGTCCTGAAGGCCTGATTCATAGACTATTTAAGTTTCTCTAAGGGTGGCTTGGGGCACAGATTTATAAATGAGTGCAAGTGGTATTTCTAGATACACATCCACGTTAACTTCAATCTGCATTTTCTTCAAAGGCCATAAATGTCTCGTTAGCCTCAAATTACACTCCTTTGCCAATAACGAAATAACGTATGAACCGATGTGATTTCAGATCCTCCTTGACTTCTCTTTGTGTATTGTGCTGCCAGAAGTTGTCATTTTAAACTGAATATTCAACTGATTTGGACTGATTGTTTTTGATCATTTGAGTGAGTGATACTTCCAGCTAGGAATTTTTTGCGAGTTTGTAAGCAGTAAAAAAAAAATATGGAAAAAGTACAATGCTATTAGTGATAACAAATAAAGGCATGACAAGCACGTCTTCCTGTAGACTCAGTACTAAAGGCATATTAAATAACTGACTGTATACATATAATTGAACATCAAACTAGTTTTGATATATCTAAAAGCATTTCTAGAATGTTTACAGTTATCTACTTAAGATTAATCTCTTCTTGAAATCTGTGTCTCTCTATTCACATCTTCTAGCCTTTTCAATGATGTATCTAACATTATAGCATAGCTATCATAGTTCATGAATTAATAGGGAGCATGCCTTCATCCTTACCTCTCGATATCGTTACTGAAAATGACTTTGTGTGTCTTTGTCTGTGTATGACTGTGTATACTTTTCATATGTGAAACTAAACTTAGGAAAATGGTAATTCCTCCAGTAATTTCAATAAACTGAAATGTGTGATATTTTCTGCCTAAATGGGCAGGAATCCCACCCTAAACGAGATATTTTTGTTTTTCTTCCCTCAGTCTGGGTTCTTTGCCTCAGTATAAAACCAAAACCAGTTGTCCCCAGGATTAACAGCTCCCAGAGCTGGAAATTGGGGAAGTATGGATAGCTAAGTGAAGCCCCCATAATCAACAAAGAAATGGTTAGTGACCTGCTACTTACTGACCTATAGCCAATTAGACACTCACAAGTCTATGGGCTCAGATGGGAAGCACCTGAGAAAGCTGGTGAAAGAGCTCACCAAGCCACTTTAAACCACTTAGCAGCAGGCCTGGTTAACTGGAGAAGGTCAGGTTGACTGAAAATTAGCAAATATGAGGTCCATCCACAAGAAGGGTCAGAAGGATTACCCAGGGAACTACAAGCCTGTGAGCCTGACCTTGATACTGAGGAAAGTAATGGAGCAGATCCTCCTGAGTGCCATCACATGCTATGTGCAGGACAGCCAGTGAATCAGACCCACAATGGGGGCCTGACACTCACAAATGGGTTTACCAAAGGCAAGTCCTGTTTGACTAACTTGACCTCTTTCTATTGCAAAGTAACCTGGCTGGTGGATGAGGGAAAGGCTGTGGATTTTGTTTATCCAGTTTTCAGTAATGCATTGGATACTGTCTCCCACAGCACTCTCCTGGGGAAATCAGCTGTTTAGGGCTTGGATGGGTGCAGTCTTCACTGGGTGAAAAACTGGCGGGATAGTCAGGCCCAGAGAGTGGTGTTGAATGAAGTTAAATGCAGTCAGCAGCTCATCACCAGTGGTGTTCCCTAGGGGTCACTATTGGGCCTAGTCCAGGTTAATGTCTCAATTGATGATTTTGATGAGGGGATTGCATGCATCCTCAGTAAGTTCACAGAAGATGCTAAATTGGATGGGAGTATTGATTTGCTGGAGAGTAGGAAGGCTCTGCAAAGGGAACTCAACAGGCTGGATTGACTGAGGCCAGTTATATGAGGATCGATAAGGCCAAGGTCCCGCAGTTGGGTTGCAAAAACCCTGTGCAATGCTCCAGGCTTGGGGAACAGGGTCTTGAGAGATGCTCAGTTGAAGGCGACTTGGGGGTGCTGTTTGAAACCTGGCTGTATATGAGCCAGTGTGTGCCCAGGTGGCCCAAAAAATCACACTATTTAGTACATCACATTTTGCACCGTTGTATATTATCACTGCTGTATCAGCTGAGGATTTCTGCTTTCCTTCATGGTGTCATTTATGGTTCTCTCCCTGCTGGTAATGTGTTTAGTCTTGTTTATTTGTCATTCCCATTTTCTTTTCTGGTTTTGTGTCCTCTTTTTTTGCTTGCTGTTTGCCCAGAAAAATTTTTTCTCTATCCATCTTTCATCATCTATATCACTGTGTTTCCTTCCACCTTGTCAATTTTATTAGTGCTGTATTCCACATTTCTTAGAATGTCATTAAAAGCTTCTGCAGTGTGGGTGTCAAGGGAATAAGATCTGTTGCTCCTCCCTAAGCACAGATTAAATCCTCAGTTGGATATGACTGGAAAATCTGATTTGTGCTGCATGATCAGTAAAGTGTGCTGAAGTCAGCATGGGACAGAGCAAGAGGAATACTACTCAAAATCAATCACCTGCTACTGACTTTTATTGTTAAAGATGGTTGCAGAAATCAGAAGAGAAAGTGACGCTTGAAGAGGAATTTTGGGTGACCCGTAGTTGGCTGACCATTGAGTGCCAGGGAGCCGCTGTGGGGCTGGCCATGGGGGAGGGTGACCCAGGAGCTGTGGACACTGCGGAGCTGGCAGGGCAACACTCTGAACTCCTAAGGCTCCCCACTGAGGGGGGGTTGAGAACAGGGACAGGACCCTGCCACCACCCAATAATCATCAGGGTGAGGAGTCAGGCCCAAGGTCTATCTGAGGACCCAGTAAGGCTGAGATCCAGGCTGGGCATGGGATTGGGCATAGGGCTTCCTGCAGCATAACTCAGATGGGGACTAGTGGCCCCAGTGGTGCCCTTGGGGAGCATGAAAATTACAGCTGTTAATGATTTGTCCTTCAGAAATGGTGCTCAAATTCCAAGTCCTAGAGGAAATGTCAATAGAAGTTTCCGTCCATCACAAGTATCTGGTATTTTTCTGGCCTCTGGTGTTCAGGTGTTTCAACAGTTTTGTGGTAAGAATGCTAAAATGAAGTAATTGAAGAATTCTAGGAGTTTTGAGAGGATAAAGTGTCTTTCAAATGATTTTCCTTGTCAGAGTCCTGACTGAAAACAGGACCTGCTTGTCCACTTATGTATAAGTTTGATAGATAAGTGTGTGTTTATCCTACAAAATATAAGGTATCAGTATCAGTTTCCTATAACAAGGAATTTTTTACCTGAGGAATTGTTGTCTGTGGTTTTGAGTTGAATAATGGGTAAAAAGGAAGTCTTTAATTTCTTTGGGCAGATAGAAGAATGCTGAAGTGTGTTTATTTGTACACTTGTAATGGTCAGCATATACATGCGAGTGACTTATATTTCATTAAAATTTAACAGAATTGTTGTATGAATTGCCTTCTGTTTAAAAATAAAAGTAGGAGAATGCAAGCAAATAATGTTATATAATTGTAACATTATGTAGGCCAAAAGCTGACTTAAGAGATTGTACCATGATTTTTCTTTCTTTTCGTTTTCCATTGTTCTGTTTGTGAGACATAGAACAAAGATATGAAAACCAATACATTTGTATCTAATTTTGACTAACTCTTCTCACTCGATTTGAATTAATTATTTATTACATTAATTGGAATTTCTGAATTAGTTGGAGGTAAATTAGGTTGTCATACAGAAAAGAAGGCATATCTGTGAAAAATACTCTGTAGTTGTCATCTCATAGCAAAAAGAGTATATCCAATACAGGAAACAAAAGTAATGAATGGTTCCTGTGGGAGTGCAAATAGGCTTAAAAAGAAGATTCTGTTTATTTAGGGCAGAAAATATCCTCAAGCTAGCACTTAAATGTGATACTCTTCCTGAAATCAGAAGTGTTTGGACCGTGGTTTGGTTTGGAAGCATAAACAGAAGCAGAAATATTTGTTTTGTGGTAGAACCTCTTATAACTGAAGCTTATGGCTTCAGTTTTAGCTGTCTTACCTTACATGTCTTTGGAAACACATAGCTAACCATGATGTCTAAAGTTCATAAAACATTTGTGGGCCTTGACGTGGAAGTACTGTATGAATAATTTTTGTCTTGTTTATTTATTTTTTTATTTTAGGTTTATGCCAATATAAATTTGTTGATTTGAATTGCTTGTTTTCTCTTGCCCACAGGCTGACTGAGTGGGCTGGACTTCACTGAAAGGAGACATTTCATTGGGGCAGTGGAATAATTGCGGATCTCTCACCACTCTACTTGTTGGGAAGTGCTGTGCGTTGCCAGGATTAATTCAACACTAAAGTCTGGGATGGGCCTTAGGGGCAAACACTCCCTTGTTTCCTCTGACATTGGGATTTGTCTACAGCCAGTCAGCTGAGGCACCTACCACACATCAGCTTTTGTGTTTTTGTTGCCTGAACAAGGTTACGTTTTCCCTCACTTCATCTTCTTTTGCCTACTTTTTTATTAGTTTGCATTTTCCTTGACTGATTAATTTTCTCCTGGCTGTGGAAAAAAGAGCCCTGCTGATGTTGATTTAAATAATGTCGAAACCAATGGGACTCCTATGGCTGCCTTTGATCTTCACACCAGTGTGTGTCATGTTGAATTCTAACTTCCTCCTGTGGATAACTGCACTGGCTATAAGATTTACTCTCATTGATGGCCAAGCACAATACCCAGTTGTTACTACGAATTATGGCAAAATACGTGGTTTAAGAACACCTTTGCCTAATGAGATCCTTGGTCCAGTGGAGCAGTACCTTGGTGTTCCTTATGCTTCTCCTCCAACTGGAGAAAGGCGATTTCAGCCCCCGGAGCCACCATCGTCTTGGACGGGTGTCCGCAACGCCACACAGTTTGCTGCTGTCTGCCCGCAGTACCTGGATGAGAGGTCACTGCTCAGTGATATGCTACCAGTCTGGTTTACAGCCAATCTGGATACTGTGGTGACATATGTTCAAGATCAAAATGAAGACTGTCTGTATTTGAATATCTATGTTCCCACAGAGGATGGTAAGTACCCTGAGATCCGCACTGGAGTGCGCTCACCAGTTCTACACATGAGTAATGTCCAGGTCTTCAAAGCATCTCACCAAGTTTCCTCCATGTTTTATCTGTGGAAATGGATAATGCCTCTGAACATGCTTTATTAGTAATACTTTGTACATTGAATACACTTGCATGGATTCTCTCTTACGTTTCAGTGCAACACCAGCCTGTAGTTCGATTGCAAGTGGTGGCCAGGGTGTGTCAGCCAGCCTTAAGTTTACATCTAAACTACAGCTGAGAATCATTCACAAGAGAGGAAAGGGGAAATAAACATTAACGTGAAGTAGCATAGTCTTTTTCCATGAGTGAATGGTACAAATACACCGTTACATACTAATTTTTAAAGGAGAGTTTACCTAATTTTTTTTCTTTACTTTCATTATAAAAGTTCTGAGCCTACTGTTAACTCTGCTTGATTTTAATAGTTAATAGAAAATTGTTGTAGTAATTCAGTCAGCAGGGGTTTATTTTAGGATTTTCATCTGTGAAACTTTTCAGTCCAGCTTATTTTTATCCGTTCACTGAATTTAAAATGAAGTAAAGGTCATTTATTATGCAGAGCTGAACAGGTGGTTTTAAATTTTCATCTGTTTTGTGCAATACTTTCTCAAGAGGGCTACTTTAAACCCCTTTCTATAGAAAAAAAGGATGAACACAATCGGTAATACAGAACTCTTTGAACATTTACATTATCTCAGTCTTAAGAAATGTAGCTATATGGCATGATGAATGTATCTTGGGTCATTTTAGATAGTATTGCTTTCTACAGGCAAGAGGATCTGTTTTCATCAACCCCCAAATGAGCTAAGCCTATTATTTCACAGGGAAATAAAAATACTACTAGCACTTACATTTAATATTCCACTGAAAGCTAGTGCTCTCTGCTAATTAAAATGCAGTTACTGATGTATAACATGACAGATTTCTCCCAGATATGCAAATCCCTTCACTTTTGCTGAGGGTTTGATTTACACAACCAAGGCATTGTTATTTCTCAGTAACCATACTCTAAATATGCAAATTTTCTACTTTGATTATTACAATCCTTCTGCCTTGATTGGCTTCTTTACTCAGAATTTCCAAGCTGTCTGCCAGCAATAAACATACCACCTTCTCTTCCTGTTCTCATCAGCTGAAGCAAAAACTTGAAAGCTAAAAATAAAGGGGTAGGGTTTGGGAATACTGGGAGCTTTGCAAACGTAAATACTACCACTCTGCTGTGAAAGGAAAGCTGTGTTTATGGGGGCTCTGTGTGCACAAGTGTGTGTCTGCATATGTGCGTGTGTGCCCCTGTGCATAGACAAAGGAGCAGGTCTTTTCAACCCAGTTCTTTCCCTCTTCCAATCTCATTGCACTCCTTCTTGGATAATAACATTGATAATTTTTTCCCAATTTGTTTATGCTCTGGATTTTATCCTTCATCTTTTAATTAGTCACTGGAGTAAGCTTGCCCAGCGAAAGCATTCTGGGTTAAGATTTTATTTGTTCTCACTGAAGGAATATCAGTTCTGCTAATTAAGCCTTATTTTAGAATCCAGTTTTAATAAATGCAAGCATTCCTCCAATCTAATAAGAGGTTTAATTCATTAGTTAGGGAATACAGGAAATCAGACATGGAAAAATATATGTGAATGTCTAGGAAAATAATATTTGATGTCAAATGAAAAATAATAAAAAAATGGTGGGCTGAATGACTAGCAACCTGTAACATTCATCTTGATATAATAACTAATCACATTTGCTGTTAGATTTAAAATAGAAAGAACCAATAAATATAATTTTACCTTCTGTAATCCTTTTCGTTCACTTACTTTGGCAAAAAACATGGTTTGCTCTTCCTAGTTTTAGACTTTCTTTACTCTAAAGAGCATGTAAATGGTATCTATTTGCTTTTATATCACCTATTGAAAATATAAACACATGAATAAAAAAATATGTAGCTGAATATTAAGAAGACAAGGTTTGTGTCATTGATGAGGCAAAGGCAAGATTGCTCCTCCACAATGTGACATATTTTTAAAAGGCTCCATTGGGGAACAAGAAGCTGAAGAATGAATAAATTAAGTACACAATGTTTTAATTGTATGCTGTCTATTTTATCACTAATTAATAAAACTCAGTAGCTTTATGGTGAGGAATATATGCAAACTTCTGACCATGAAGATGTTTAAGGGGAACTGACCTACAAATCACATGTCCTAAGTTACTGTGTCTCCAAATCACTCTAAACAGTCTTAAATTGTGGTCCATACAATCTGATTAAAGATGTTATACTTCATTATATGAGTCCTAGTTGGCAAAAATAAGCTATGTTGTTATGGAGACGGACCATGAAATTAGTGTTTGAAGCAAGATCTCAAAGTGAGTTTGAGTTAAATTCACATTTTCAATTCTTTCTTTAGTACAGATTGATTTAAAAGAGCTTTGAAACTGTTTTCTAGAAGAAAGGATGGCTGGAATCATCCAAACCTAATAAATGCTCTTATTACAGAACTTAATTTGAACCATTTTCTGAGCTTTTTTTTTTTAACTTTGATGAAAAGAATAGATGAACAACTAATGAATTAATTGCAGTCATTTTCAGTGCTTACTTCAAATCAATTCCAGTGAATAATCAAAATGAAGCTCAGGTTTGGGGTTTTTTTTCATTTTTTGTTGCCATTCTTTTTCACTATATAGCATGACCCATTTCTTATTATTTGTGTGGTTTGGCCAATGGGAACCAAATTTTGATCATGTACTTTCAATAAAGGATTACAAATAAATGCACATATGCCTCCATCTGATTTCAGAATTGCTTCACTGGAATTCTTCCACTATAAACTAATGGAAATAAGAGTAGAATACAGTCACTTTAACTAGGTAGGTAAGTTTAGTTAGTTATAATAAAATAGTTTGAAATGTTACTGCCTTTGTCGGAAGAAGTACCATGAAATTAAATAACAAATAAATCTATAGTTCCTTAAAATAAATTGACCTTCTAGGTTAAGAAATTAAAATGATCTGTTACACAGTCTGTGTCTGTATTAATCACAGCCTCTCTTTAGACCCATAAGATTCTGGATTTCAAATATCAAAAAGCAGGAGAATCCTGTCAGAATTTCCCATGTTAAAAATGTTCTTACAAAACAAAAACTATCATTGTTTTTAGGGGCTGTCTTTTTTCATTTTTGGTGAAAATATTATTTATCATAGAAATCAATACACACACCTAGCAGAATATTTCTGAAATTCTGTCCATGTAGATTTTTATTCTTTTGCTGTTTTTCACAGGACAAGTGTGTTTTTTTGATGGCCTTTTCCTTACAGTAATACTTCTATTTCAGAGTATCTAAGGTAGCTGTAAAATTTCACTGTTTTCTTTTGCCTTTGGAAGGGAAGGCATTGCAACCACTGTGATCCATTGAGATTTTTTTTTTGGTCATAAGTATAAATAATAATGCAGTTATTTTAAAGTTACACAGTAGAAGCTATAAAGATAAAATGTAGGAAAATTCTTTTATTTTATACATCAAACCTATAGTAATAATAAATTACTCAGAACTGAAGGAAATATATAGTGGAACTATAATTTTATCCAGTTGCTTTCTAAACATTTGGCTTGATCTTCAGAATTATTTGTGTGGGTGTATATTGTCTAGGCTGCTTTGTCAGTTACTATGAACTGTAATTTTCCACAAGAATACTTGAATGTCAGTTTTAAGGAGGTCATCTAGGGAAATGATATTGAGGACAGTGTGTTTATTATAACTTCAGTCTGAATATGGGTTTATCTACAGTGGAAATGCTAGATTGAAGAGGACACAGACTGTTAATCGGCTGTGCTTAATCCCTGGCATTTATCATTTCAATCTGTGGATTCTGAAGGAGATTTCTAACTCCTGTCATAACTGGGGGAAAAAACTGTAACAAGGAAAAAAAAAAGAAAAGAGCCTTAATTTGTATTTCTTTCATTATAAACTTCAAAATTTTATTAATAGCAAAGCAAGATTTTTAAAAAAATCAACACAACAAAATAACAAAGAACAAAACCCAACAAGAACAAATCTTTTTATGTTTATCTAAAACCTGCTGTGTTCAGATCAAAAGAGAAAATAAAAATGATGATTTTTGTTGTCTTTGCTTGATCAGTAGTAAGCATATATACTTTTTACTTATTTTGGCACATGGATAGAGGGCACATTTTACACAAGTGTGGAGCTCCTTAACCACTATGTATCTGTTACAGATTAATTAATGAAATATTTAGCATCTTCAGAGGTTTGCTCTTGTTTCTTGTTTGTGAGCTCTTGTTTCATTTACTTCAGAATAAATACAGCTGAAGTGACAAAAAAAGGTGAGAGACTGTGACACTTATTAAGGCTGAGTGGGTAGGTCATAATTTTTCATTAGATTACGGGAACTGGGATTATTGCCCAGGATTAGTTGTATATTTAACTCTGGACTACCACAAAGAAAAAAGTCTTGTGCAAAAGCAAAGAGATCAACAGTGTTCCTTTTCTTAGTGGTGATTGACAGAAATATACCTACAGCTCTTCACTCTGTGTCTATTTGACTAAGAAATAACAAAACGAAAAATCTGAGCAAAGCTGATTGGGAAGACGAGACTTACACTGTCACTTTTGCATATTTTGAAATGTCAAATGTCTGCTTAATATATAATTGACTGTTTTCACTCTTCTTCTTGTCATTGCTGTTGAATTGCAATGTCTTTAACTTGGAAAAAGTAATTCTATTGAAGTTATTCTAATCAAACAGAACTGATAAAAAAGTGGGTTAGTATTTTTTTTTATTATTTGGCGCAAAGAAAAAGGCAGTGTAAATATTAGTCTCTTCATTGCAACTTTTTGACAGCATAGAATAAAAAAGTAAGCCAATCAAAGGCCTCTTTGTTACTATGAGAAAAAAGGGGTCATACATAAAAATAGTGTCATAGTGAGCAAGATAGGTGCAATATTGTGCAACATTATTTTTGTTGCATTATTAGGAGGTGGTAATAATAATAGTAACTTGTGATTTCCAAATAAACTCATTTTTCTATACAATAGATTCTTCTAAACTGTATGTAGTTTTAAGTTTCAGTAGATGTATATCAGATATTTTTCAGATAATCTTAAAATTTTAATTATCCTATTATCTCTTCACTACTTTTGTAAATGTAAGTAGCTACCTTAGAAACCAAAGCAAATATTTCTGTATATAGTTTTAAGGAATTAAGAATCCGGTATCTCTTTTCTGTATGTTTACAGTTTTTATTCTTCCTCAAAATCTTTACTACATATTTTTAAAAGTCAATTATAATTTCTGTAATTGGTATGGGAGCATAGAGTTTCACTTATGTTATCCGAAGTGTTTTTAAAAGCAAACTAAATACATTTACTTTCTTCTAAAAATATTTTAAATCTGTTTTAAAACATATTTTGGACTTTTATAGATGGTAATGTTTGAACAGTTTCATATTGCAAATAATGTTTTTTCTTAAAAAACCCCAAAAATATAACAAAACTTTTCAATATTTTCAACTTTTCAAAGCTTCAATATTGTCATAGGTTTTGTCAGTGGCTGGTTTATTTTTATCCCCCACCCATTCAGTCAATTGTTTGTTTAATTTGGAAAAATTAAAATTAATTACTAAAATTTTATTATTTAAATGCATTTCAGCTTATAAAAACATACATAATAATTACACAAAATTAGGCATATCCGTTTGTAGAATGATTGTATTGCTTTCCAGAGCAGGAAGGATTGATAACAGTTACAATACAAAATGACAATGTTGGAATTATTGCATATAGTACCAGTTGAACATAAACATATACTTTTTTAGCATCAGAGAGAAAATTGGTCTCCAATGTGAAAGATAAACTCTCTGTTGTGTCAGAGTGCCTCAAGCCAATTCTTTCACTGTTAGGGTCCAATATATCCCCTCCTCCTAATCCAGAAATGTTGTGGCATCTGTGAGAAAGAAGAAAGCATATGTCTGGCTGTTCCCTGCCTACCAGGATAAAGCTGTGGGTAATCCAGGCCCTTATTTTACATTCTTGCTTTTAACAGCCGCAAATACCTTCTGACACCAAAGAACAGGACTCTAATCTAGATGAAATAAAGTTCTTAAATCCTTAGAGATAAATTCAGATTTATTTGCTAATTTCAAAATGCTGTCCTTCCCTCCAGGAGCTGCCCATTCCACAGGCACTTTACAGGATTGCACCCAAATGGCCTTCTCAGGAACTGATATGCAGTGAAGCCTAGCAAGAAGACTCAGCATTCAATATGACTTCAGTTAATCCCAACAGGATATTTGTCACCATTTCCCAGAGTCTCATCATTACCTCATATTGAAAAACCTGATAGAATGGGGGGGAGTGTTCTTTAAAACATGATGAATTATTGTTTCTTCTGCAGAGGCAAATTAATGTTATCATCGTTTTAGTTAAAGAACAGTGCCTTTGGAATTGTAGAGGCTATGCCTTTTGGCTCAGTGACACAAAAGAAAAAGTTGTGGGTCATGAGGCAGATCAGATTTTACTTCATTTTGTCCACTGACTCCCACTTGTCTATTTAGGGTGCTTTTTGTTTTGGTTTGGATTTTTTCCTGCGTGTTTGCTTGGGGTTTCTTTTCTGTTTTGTTTGGCGTTTTGTTTCTTTGTTTTTTGGGTTTTCTTTTAAATGGAGCTTTCCTTTTCACTCCCACAAACATGTCTGTATGCCGCTGCTGTTCTCTGTGTGTCTTCTTTCTTTCTGTCAAAACTCAAATCAGTGTGACACCTGCTGACACTGAGGCGGTGCCTCTGTCCTAGAGCTGTGCAAGGGGTCCTTGGCAGGCTTCTGAGTGGTGAGCAGTGTGGAATGTGTGCAGTCTGATCTGATCAGTGTCTTGGCCATACCATTTGTATTAGCTTTGATTTCCTGTTAAGGCTTTGTGACATCACTGGTCTTCCTTCAGGTACTTTTAGCATTGGTCTGGAACTTTTGAAAGCTATTTGTATCTTTTCATTCAAATTTGGTTCAGTTTCCTTTAATTTGCACATTAATTGCAGGTTCAAACAAAACTGACACATGCTGAATAGCTCAGCTAAATCACAAGGCTCATAAATCAGTCACATCTGTGCAAATATTTCAAGGAATTGTACCCACATCGATGTGATAGTCATAGGTAGTTTGTCAACAGGGAAAATTTACAATTCTCTTCTAGAAATGTTTAGGTATCTGCAAAACAAATTAACACAAATTTGAAATAAAGAAAATGCTCCTCAGTATTCCTGACAAAATTGTCAATAATTTCTCCTGAAATTTTTGCACAGTACTTTGGTTAGCCATCCTTTGTAGAGGGAAAGGATTTTTCTGGCTATTATTCAGTGCTTCTGCTTACAATTCCAGATAAAATTCTCAGAATGGCATATAATCAATTACGTATGCTTACATTTTAAGATAATATTAGTTGAATGTATTAGTTGTAATCCAAATAGAACAAAGGAAAAAAGGAAAAAAGAAAGTTAATGATAGCAAATTTCATTTGTGATCTTATCATCTGAAGAAATATGGATGAATTTATTTTCTTTGGTTTAAGGCTTTTTTAATCTGGACCTTGCTCCTGGTACCCAAAGAGACAAACAATAAGAAATAATTATTATGAAACCGTGAAAATGAACTAATGCTTATAGCTATCTAGTACTGATGTGTTAAAAATCCATTACAGAATTGTTATAATAAAAGGAAAAATTTTCTTTTACAGTTCATGCTATAGGCAAACTTCTAGTGAAGAATAAATTTACTTGCTATGCTAAGCCAAATTCTTACACTATATATAGGGAATTTTAGTTACAAATAGAATTTCTGTTGCCTCACTCCAAAATGCTTATAATTGCTGGGTTGATGTTAAATAGATTTTTCACTGACAGGGTGTGACATATTTAATCTAATGGAGGGAAATTGCTTTGTACACATTCAAATGACTATTCAATTAGTCACTGGTAATGTTTACAAGCCATCATAGCTGGAAATCATGGATACATTGTCTGTTTTATTAAATATGCAGTAGGGCAAATGAAAACCCAATCCAAATATATACATTTCATCCTCTTTCAAATAAATTAGAATCAAATTATCTTTTATGCAGTATTTTTAGGGTGGCCAGGAAATTTAAAAAATCATTCTGCATTTGTAATACTGCCCCCATGGTAGTGCTTTTGTTAGCTTTTCATGCTTGATTTAGACAGCAGAGGGAGCACGAGTTTCCAGCAAACTCATTTTTTTCTGTCCCTGGGAATCACTGGAAGAGAGGCAAATAATGCTAGTGAACGCCATAGTAAAACATTCAAACAGGTGCTGGTTTTTGCTGCTTAAACAATAGGAAGGCATCTGATTCCACCTCTCCCAAGCTGCAAGTTAATAAAGTTGACAATGTTGATTCTGGTGTTGTGAACTGATGAATTTATTGAGGGATAGAACTTTTCCAAGAGAACATGCACTCACACTGACAAATTAACATGAAACTAATTTTTTTATTGTAAAATAATAAATGTTTAGGTGATAAGCACAAACTGTCAATACACCAGTTTTTAATTGAATAATACTTGCAAGGCATTCATTAAAGAACAGATTCCAAAGAGAATCATGTAGAGAACATGATCTGTTTGGTTGTGGTAAGTTAGTATAGACATTTCTGCTTAAAAAATTATTGATTCCATCCCTCCATTTCAAAACCAAAATATAAAGAAGAGCAGATTTTTTTTTCAATGAATGCCATTGTCTTTCCATCTTCTGTTTTATATACAGCTCCATCATGTAAAGTGCAAAATGTGTTTTGCCTCCTTCTATTTCACTGAGACAAAAAATGTTGAGCATGTTGAAGTTTCATTCTAACTTAAAGCATTTTTCAAGTTTTTGCTATTACTTTGTTGGAATTAACAATATAACTAAGCTATATTGAATCATACAAAGTGCCAAATTACACAAATGCTGGAGGGCTTCCCCTCTGAAATACCTTGCTTCCGGATTCATAATGTATCTGATTCAAAAAGACTGTTATTGTTATGGTCTTAAGGATTTGAGGTGCTTTTCTCATCTACCTAAACCATAGACCTTGTTCTGCCTTCAGGGATTAGATGCAACAGGCTGAGATGCAATTGTTGTTTAGGGTGGGTCCTTGGGAGTTGGATCAAATCAGATGTTTACTGTGATGATACATAAAACCATCCCTATGGATTAACTGCTAGGCTTTGTCACTAACACTTACCTGAAAGTATACCTAAGTCAAAGAAAATGACACAGACATTGTGCAAAAGTGGCAGCTCAGTATGACAATCTCTCAGTGGGAATATTTTAGCGAGAACAAATTGAAGAAATAACTGAATACAAATAAATGCTGTAATGTGAACTTGAAGAATGAGATAAGTTTTTAAAGTCATACTGTACAGTGTATTCTTTATTTTCATTCTCACAGGGTTATCCATAATGCCTTCAATGTTATTCCCAGAAGTAAACTGTTGTAGATGGATTAAATAGGTACATATCTATTATTAACTGTGTCCATTGTCACAATAAGCTGCTGGGAGACGTTCAAGCTTTATTTCTTCTCTATCCAATTTCACTATTCCTTGTAACCACTTCTACTTACCTACTTTGGCCACTATCATTTTATAAATGAATCCCTTTTTTCACTGTATAAGTAGTACTATCAAGTAAGAGTAAACTCAGTTTCCATTTCAGAAAATGGTGTTATCTGCATATTCTTCCTTATCTATTTTTTTACCAAAATCACACGCAAGGAGCAGAAATAGGTGAGAAAACATCAGCTATGATTCTTAAATAATTTTAGGAAGGGTAGCTATGTATGTATATTATCTAACATATATTAGATGTGCAGTGGATGTAAAAGGATCAGGCAAAGAGAGAAAGCCTGATCCTCTTTCATGTATTAGTCCTTCCATATTGGATTCCTTCAGTGGGCCTCTCAGCTATGCTTGCCGAATTGCATTTGGCTTATAGGATAATATATGAGGATCCTAATGTACCCTGCTGTGGTAAGTTAGGGTTTGCTTTAATTTAATTGTTGTTGTTTGCTGTTGTTTTCATTTTTCATTTTTAGCTGAATAGTTCTTCCTTGAATTTTAGTTGTTATCACAAAGTGCTCACCCCATAGCATGTTGTATAAAAATGCCTAAAAAGTATTTTGGGTATTGCAAGATTCAAGGGGAGGGATGATGTTCAGATACTGACTTTTGAGGGTTTTGTTACGTGTCTGTTCTTTAAACACATACAGTTTTGTATAAAAATGTCTGAGCATCTAGGAAGGCCATGAAAGATTTCCATCATGTAACACTTATCCTGCTTTAGTTATAGCAGTAATTTTCAGTTTTTAACACCTTCAAAAGTGTGGCCTATAAAGCCTAATTTTTTATTGTTCTTAAATAAATGAAGAATTTAGTAAGTAATTATAAGTTTAGAAAGTACCAGCATGTATCAGATTTTTAAAATATTATGACATTAATAGTCTATTCCATTTTTGAATGCCCCTTCTGGATTTGTTGCTTCCTAATACTGAATCAACCTTCTAAATGCAGGCTACTTTACTGTGCTTGTTTTGCATCTCTAATGTGGTAAAGCAAAATGGCTTAGTGTTGGGATTATTAACAAAATTCTTTCAAATTCTAATATATATCTTTTGTATTTTATTGTCTATATTAGGTTTCTTTTTCCTCTTGTGATCTTTTTCCTATTTTTCCTCAACACAAATGATAAGATAGACACTGTTAGTTCCTAAAACCAGATTATAAAACACTTATTTCTGCATTATAAGTGGAGCTAGTTTAAGCATTTTTTCCTTCTTGAAGTACTAAGTAAAAGTATTATTTTTGCACAAGTTACTTTTTTGCTTTTTCTGTTTTGTGACTTTTCTGTTTCTTTTGTAAGCCTAAATTGGAACTACAAACACCTACCACTTTACCTACCATTTTTCTCAATTTCTTGTACAGATTTATTACAGCGTTTTTTGATCATTGCAGAGATGTGAAGTGAAATTCCCCAGGGTTGCCTTTTTTTTCTTAATAAATTACCAAAATGAGGCAGTCTGAAGTCTAAAAGAGAGAGACATGAGATTGATCGTCTGTTGCCTTTGCCCCTTGGTTTTCCATTTAGAAAATGAGTATCATAATTTTTTTCTCTGATTAGGATTAGAAAGAACTGCAAGAAAGAAATGGTGTGTGTGTGTAAAAGGCTCACATATACTTATAACCATATACTTATGACCAAAAAGACTGTATTCCTTCTTGTGTGTGTGTGTGTATGTGTGTGCGCAGTTTTTTCTAACATCTGTCTTACTCCCCTTGCTGATCCATTTTCTGGCAGCACTTTGCATATCATTGCATTGTATTGTAACCTCCAAGTAAAACTCTGAAAGTTCTAAAGGGCAATAGATTTGGGAGCCATTGTACCATTATGAATTTAGATAATTGGGTAAAGAGACTTAAAATTAAGGCATCCAGAAATTGATCTGGCTCATTTACTGATAGAAGATTGAACCCTTGCAGTTAGAATTTCATTTAATTCTTTACTCTCAATCTTCACAGAGTAGTCAGAAATGAGACAGCAGATAGAATTTTCCCAAGAGTTAAAAGACATAAAAGAAGTCAGACTTATGCCAGAAGAAGATCCCAAGGCATTTAATTATTGAAAGGTGGGGAAAACTTTGTGACCGGATATTATGATCCAATTATTATTAAAGTTATTTAGAAATTTCTCTGCCCAAACTAAGGTGCAAACGAGACCATATGCCAGTGACAATAAAATGAATTTTATTGTATAGTAAATATGAGAGAAAGAGAATATGGATTTTCTTGTACAGTAAATGTGAGAGAAAGAGAAAAGAAAAGGAGTAGAAAATAGGGGCGGGGTTGGGAACAACAGAAAGAGTGACAGGGACAGAATAAGAAAAATATCACCAGTCCGTGGATCCCAGAGATGTTCCATTGATCCTCCCAGCTGCTCTTCTTGGTGGTGAAAGTCCCCCCAAAGGTGTAGAATCCCATGGGTTTATATCCCTGCAAGCCAGGTGGCAGTGTCCAGGTATGTCCCCTGGGGAGGGGACAGTCTCTCACAGCACACTCTGGGTCTGTTGCATCATGTGCAGCCCTGTGGTGCAAGGCCCAGCACTTTGGGGGTCTTTGATGGATTGTGACTCCCCCTCAGCTGCCTCTCANCTTAGCTGCCTCTCACGTGAGAGTCCCGTGGATGTGCCCTGTGGGGTTGGGGTGCCACAGCTGGGCTGGTTCGTGTAAGGGAGGATGGGTGTTTATTGCCTCTGGCCAGAGGTTACACCATGCACCCGAAATCTCCTCCTACCCCCTCAGTTGGGGGGGTCTGTGTAAACCTAGCTTCTGTGAGCTGTGCTCTGCCCCCCACCCCAAACCTGGCTTCTGTGAGCTGTGCTCTGCCCCCCACCCCAAACCTGGCTTCTGTGAGCTGTGCTCTGCCCCCCACCCCAAACCTGGCTTCTGTGAGCTGTGCTCTGCCCCCCACCCCAAACCTGGCTTCTGTGAGCTGTGCTCTGCCCCCCACCCCAAACCTGGCTTCTGTGAGCTGTGCTCTGCCCCCCACCCCAAACCTGGCTTCTGTGAGCTGTGCTCTGCCCCCACCCCAAACTCAGCTGGGGATGATTCTCAGCACAGCTGGTGGCTTTGGCCTTTTGGTGGATGCAAACCTTTCCTCCACCTGAGGTGATTGAGCAATGGGTTAAGCTCAATCTAAGCAGCTGTCTGACTTTCAGTCCAAAGTCCCAGTCTTCAAGGAGTCTTCTTGGTTGTAGCTTCTTTATGATGAGCAAAACTTTATATCAATGTTTGAGGCATGAACTATTTTCAGTTTCTGACACCAGGTAAGGCATATAAGTTCTCAGTGTAATATGTTTAAACTCAGAAGGGATCAGCTAAACTTGTGAGGACTGAAAAAAGGTTGTTACTAATATGTGATGCATAATTAAAAGGTTTGTCTCATAAAGTTTACTGAAAGCAAGATGTCAGAAGTGGATTTTGGAAGGAAGTATGCTCTTTGCAGATGCAACAATTGCCTTGGAATGCTTCTCTTAGACCTTTCATTTTCTTCATTATCACTCAATTAATAAAGGAATTACTCTTGAGTACAATATTAAGGTTTTGCTCTAACAAATCTGCCAGATGGCTATGATCTAGCTGGCATAACCCTTGTAGAACATTCTGAAATGAATACTTTGCATGACCTATAAGCCCCCTTCTGAGAATGGAACTAATGGGATATGTACTTTTGGGTCCAGAACTTTGGGAGCACCAGATGCAGCCTTTATTGCATTTTTGTTTAGTACCCTTTTCAATCAGCTAAGATTGTGTAGATCAAAGACCCTAACCCATACTGACTATTTGTACCTTCTTGTGGGTGCTAAACCATCTTCGAGAGATCAACCAACTACTTCTGTTTTCAGAGTTTAATTCCTCAAAGACGTATTTTGCATGCAGCACACTTACTTTGTGTTGAATTAGAAAATGCTGGGTTTGTACATAACCCAGGAGGTGGTTATTAAAAATATCACACATTTTCCTGGTTCCCATTACCTTAATAAAGCATTTGGTTGTGTATTTCCTAGCTTTATTCCTTTGATCTGTTAACTGTAACCTTGTCTGTAATCTTGCCATGATTTCACAGTCTAAATGGTTCCATGGAGGATGTGTCCTCTTGCTACTGGCAAGTGCATTTCTCCATCTTCCCCACAACTTAGAAGGATTGAAAAAATGTCAAACACAATTTGGCTATTGCATTATAAGAGATAGCTGCAGAGTTGACTATGCACTTTCTTAGTCTATTATAGATGCCCTGGCTTGACAATAACCTAGGTGTAAAAAAACATTAATGGAGGATGCTTAAGCTAATGCATGTTATCCAAGTTTGTTGTGAGTCTAAGGTACACACACTGTGAACAGCCAGTTTATCTACTGTGTTGTAACGGCAATGATTCACACCCTGAGACTTTAAGCATGTGTCAGCTTTAGTAATCAAGATGACATATGAATATATAATTACTAATCTTATTTTAGGCATATCTGAAGACAATGTGAACTATAGGTGAAACAGAATAAGTGCCCCCCTTGTGTGCTCATGACCATAAAACAACATATTGGTCAGTTGAGCACCACCCCCACATGACATTGTGAAAGGCAAATGAGAAGATTTTCTGGTATTATTTTTAATCAATAGTATGATTCTAGTAATTTGGAAATCATGGGTAGATTTTACCTGTGATTCGCTAGGTTCTTTGTGGAAGTTTTAGACTTGTTTTTTAGCAAGACAAAGCATGACATACTCCTGCAGGCTTAATGCCACTTGAATATAGCCTATGATAATTCCTGAGGTTTATTATAGTTTTAAGAGCCTTACATATTGTCTTCCAAAAATATGTTGGCTTGCCTGTAGCCCAAAATGTATATACACCCGTGGGAATTTTTTAGGAACAATTAAAACACACTAACCTCTTTGCCTGATAATTGCTTT
The DNA here is from genome assembly GCA_013400515.1 of Erpornis zantholeuca. Lineage (NCBI taxonomy): Eukaryota > Metazoa > Chordata > Aves > Passeriformes > Timaliidae > Erpornis > Erpornis zantholeuca. The sequence goes on from VZTN01028302.1 coordinate 25,666, forward strand.
GAAAATTACATTCATACTTGACTGACATTTCCTGCAAAATTATCTATATATACTGATAATTTGCATTATACTTCAGTACTCCCTAATGCAGATCAGGGTAGCATAGATGAGCTCTCAGGTAAGAGAGATAAGGACAAACTCTACACCTTTACTGAAAAGTTTTGTTTCTTAGGTAAAGTCACTGACTAAAGAAATGAGTAGAGAAAAATAAAATGTTCCTTTATTCTCTTAAAAGGGCTGTCAGTGCTTCAGCTTGGAGGAAAATATTTTAAGGAAGCTGCTAGACTTCACAATTCTCCACCTGAAGGAAAGTTTCTGTTGAGCACAGCAGCCCTCATGAGAGGAGTTGTAAGCTCTGTTAGGTATATAAGCACTGCATTTGTTTTCTTAAGGCCACAGACACTAAGTGGAATCTTGCACAGTCTGCTGTCAGAACATCCAATAAAGGAATATCTGATGGCAGCCAAGTCACACAGTGTGCCCAAGTTATATACTTGAGCTTAATGACGGAGAAAGCTGCTTTGAGGAGCAATCCAAAACTCTAGCAAAGTTGGGAAATGCTAACAGTTATCAAACAATCATGACAATACATTTCTCTATGTATTGGACCTCACTGAGCAGTACTGATTTGCTAGACCAGGTTGCTAAAGGAGGAAGCAGCAGTCACTGCAAAAAAAGCAATTTTCACCATCACGGGGAAACCTGGCCTGAATTCGTACCAGAACAAAGAGTACACAGAGAGCATCATTAATCCTCTCTGGTGAGACTGGACCGTGGCAAAGTAGATCTAAGCTGCTAAAGAAAGCCTACATTTTCCCAGAAATAGCAGTACAGATACTAGAGGACAAGTGGATAAAAACAGTTGTGATAGGATACAGACATTTCATTCTGACCTTTCCCACTTTTTTATTTTCCGAAGTAGCGCAGCATCTTCACTATTTCTTAGCTATGCTCACTTTACTATATCTTCTTTTTTTCTCTGCAAGGTACTTTTCTGAATCAACACTTAGCTTTTTATTTTCTCCTTTTTGGACTGGTATTCACAGGTCTGAGTAGGCACATTTGGTAGGTTTTATTTAGTCTTTTAGTGTGGGCCAAAAGCAGTCCTTTGTTTAGCCATAAGTGTATTCTTTTTATGTAGAAAACTCATAATCTATACTTGAGATTGAGCTATTTTCTTAGACTGAGATATTTTCTTGTGCACACTGATTAGTTTTGAAGCAAGCTGTATAATAGGACAGCATTGACTTGTAAAGAATTTTGACATACTTAGAAAGTTTAAATAGACTGCGATCAGTGGAAGTGAATGTCTTAGGTCAGTGTTTGTCTTAGGTCAAATGTATTTGTTCCATGAACAGTTGAAATGGCCTTTTGCATAAGGGAACAATCAGTATCTAATATATCCTGAGTGTATAAACACACACACACACACACATACAAAAAAATAATACCTGTTTGTCAAATATCTTCTTATTTGGTGCATTGTTTAGTAATCTGAGGTAAAAAAAAATAATGGAAGGTGCAACCTGATCCCTATCTAGAGCAGAATTTCCATCTCAGAGAAAACCATAACTATTTAGATTAATGAAATCTAAGTAGTTCACAGAATCAGAGAATGTTTGGGATTGGAAAAGATAGTCCAACTCTGCTGCTAAAGCAGGCTCACCTAGAGCAGGTTGCACAGATCTGTGTCCAGGTGGGTCTTGAATATCTCCAGAGAAAGAGACTCCACAGCCTCTGGGAGTCCTGTTCCAGTCCTCTGCCACTGTCACAGTAAAGAATAGATTCAAAGGAATAAATTTCCATTTGAATTCAAGTGTATTTTGCACTTATTAATGACCATTTATTGCCATGGTAGTTAGAAACTTCTCATGTTCTGCAGTTCTTTCATATTCTCTCATGAATTTTGCATTCTAATTCTTCTTCTATTTTGGTATTATGCAGGATATACCAGAGTAATTTCTTTTATTTGATTGTTTTCCTTCATTGATATTTCATATTAACTTGTTATAGAAACATTAGTAGCTCTGGAGTTTTGAGAATCTTTGTCTTACATATTTGCTATCTTGTGGAATTTTTTTTCCTCAATTCATTGGCCTCTTTTCCAGAATTTCTTATTGAACCATTTGAAAATAATACTTGTGGACTTTCTTGAACACAGTGGCTGCTTGCTATCTGTTGCATATCATTAGCCATCATCCTTTTCTCTACTAACAATCCAGAAAAAAAAAGAAAAAGAAAAAAAAGAAAAGACTTATCAGGGCTTTTCATTATCACTTCTAATTGCCTACTTACCTGTTGCATAATTACAGCACTGGATTTACTGGAGGTTTCATTATCAGTCTGTGCCCTTGAGATTCCACTGGACTGCTAAAGAACACTTATGCCTTTGTAAAATAGGTATCTTTGTTAACATTAATCAGCTTAGTAATTATTTGTTTATTTCTTTTTTTTACCTCAATTTCTTCAAACACAGGCATGCAAGTAACAGGAAATAACTACTTAGAAATAAACTGCAAGTGTAATTTTACTGTTGGGAATTTTTTCATTATAAGAAAGAAACTCCACTCCTTGATCTGACTCGGCAAAATCAAACTTATGCTCTTTTGCTGTACCCATCCTGTAGATAAATATATTATTTCTGTTTTAGAGTTGTCAGCATAGCATATTCTTGAACAATAAATAAGTTTGAAGCTTTTAAATTAGCAGAATAACATCCTCAAAGCCTGCAGAGCAGCATTCAAGCTGTATGGCAATTTTTAGACAGGCTTTTCTATAATTCAGTTTTATTCTGCATTTTTTTAATGAACTCTTCCATATATATATTCCATCCCCCCAGTTATTTTCTATTTAAACTACAGAGCATATAAAATTGGTAATGATCTTTTTTGCTGACAACACTAGGTCTAAATTTAGCTTCAGAACTAAAAGGATAAACTTCATTAGAAAGCCCTTGTTTTAAGGATGTAAACGGCCAGTAATTAGTGTACTGCAATAATTAGTATATTAGTAGCCATGTGACTTGGCAGATTTATGTTCCAATTTTATATACTTGGAATCTGTTGCATTTTGAAGCTTTTTTTTTTTTTTCTTTTGAACAAGAACAATGCATCCAAAAAAGAAGTCAGGTTGTGTGGACAGTATAATTTCTTAACTGACAACAGCCCTTGTGTGGACCACAATGGCTAAATTCTGTGAGCCTAACACTACTAGCAAAACACTACTACCAGTGTGTATAAAGAGAAAAAAACATTAAAAATTAATGAAAAGATTTTCATAATACAAGTTAGAATTTGATTTTAACTTGGTTCTGTGGAATCACCATGTCTTAATTTGTATAGATGAACAGATGAAATTTATAAGAACAGAGCAATGTGCCTGCTCCATGCCCCTGCACTGGTCCTCTCAGATATTTAATCATACGAAAGTTCTTGCATAGATAATAATAATTTGAGTACCACAAAACCAAAACACCTTGTTCCTTAGACATTTGTACATTTGGTATCTTATGCAAACTCTCTGACTCCCTGCCTTTCACAATGTTCTCAGATTTTTCTCTGTCCTGTGTGACAGGAAGAGATATTTTAATTTCGGGTAGTCCTGACTTAAACACTGGCTGCGCTAGACTGGTTAATATGGTCATGCTGGTTGGGTTGCCAGTTGTTACAGTAGAGAAGGTAGAGTTCCTGAGTCAATCATTGCTTTTCTCAGAGGAAACATTAGTTGCTTGATGAAAGAGTTGTTATTTGTAAAGAATAACATATGTAATCTAGTGTAAAAGAGCACCAGGAAATTGTCAACTATGCATGTAACACAAGGCAGTATTGATTACCCCTAATAACTGAGAGCAGCAGAACTCTTGTGGACTAAATTTAGTGACTGTGATGTAAGAACAAAACTATCACATGAATAACAACATTAGATACAGAACAGAGCTGAAAGGACTTTTATTTTCTCTTTTACAGCTTTAATTAAAGCAGCAAACACTTTTGCATAGAAAAGAATTTTAATGGTGAAATTAGAGTAAGAAAAAACTTCTTAACTTCCTGTATGAGACATTTACTGTGATCTAAGGACAAATTCTTGTTAAACGTTGAACTTTTTTTACTATTACCTATTTTGGTACAAAGATATGGTACAAGTAGTGTTTTATTATTATTCTGTTGGGTTTGACCAAACTGAACCCAACAGTAATTCCAATGATGCAATTATATTTTTTTGAAAAATCACTTCAACTATATTGTATTTTCAGAGAGAGTTCTTTTGGTAGAGAGTACCCTGTATTAAAACAAACTAGCAAACAAACAAAACCATTGTGGGGATACCAGCTCCCTTCAAGGCTTAGTATGGTAATTCTGTATAAATATTTAACTCTAATGTGTCAGGTATCTATTTTCTGTCTAGTCACTGCTTTACCATTTGTTAATGTAATTTATAGGGTTCGTTGTTTTTCTNATGTAATCTAGTGTAAAAGAGCACCAGGAAATTGTCAACTATGCATGTAACACAAGGCAGTATTGATTACCCCTAATAACTGAGAGCAGCAGAACTCTTGTGGACTAAATTTAGTGACTGTGATGTAAGAACAAAACTATCACATGAATAACAACATTAGATACAGAACAGAGCTGAAAGGACTTTTATTTTCTCTTTTACAGCTTTAATTAAAGCAGCAAACACTTTTGCATAGAAAAGAATTTTAATGGTGAAATTAGAGTAAGAAAAAACTTCTTAACTTCCTGTATGAGACATTTACTGTGATCTAAGGACAAATTCTTGTTAAACGTTGAACTTTTTTTACTATTACCTATTTTGGTACAAAGATATGGTACAAGTAGTGTTTTATTATTATTCTGTTGGGTTTGACCAAACTGAACCCAACAGTAATTCCAATGATGCAATTATATTTTTTTGAAAAATCACTTCAACTATATTGTATTTTCAGAGAGAGTTCTTTTGGTAGAGAGTACCCTGTATTAAAACAAACTAGCAAACAAACAAAACCATTGTGGGGATACCAGCTCCCTTCAAGGCTTAGTATGGTAATTCTGTATAAATATTTAACTCTAATGTGTCAGGTATCTATTTTCTGTCTAGTCACTGCTTTACCATTTGTTAATGTAATTTATAGGGTTCGTTGTTTTTCTTTTAAGTGATAAACTGGACAGCAGAAATGGCAGAAACTGTTTACAAGAGAATTGTAGATACACATTTTATAACTGAACTACTTAGTGAGGGCCCATAAGTCTTTCCTGTCACTTTTGGCACTTATGGCATAAATTGTTTCCGGGGGGGCTTATTCTCTCTAATGCCCATTGAGTCTTCTTTCTTTTTTTTGGTTTTTTTTTTAGGTTTTGAAAGTCAGAATTTTTGCAGACACTGTGTATATTACTCAAGTTTAGTTCTCTGCTCCCTAGTCCTCTGTTATATTCCTAGCATTGCACAATAAATATTTACATCTGTGAGTAATTACATTGATTTCAGGCTAGTAATTTAACATCTGATATATGGGAAGACAGCAGAGATCTCACTTTGAGTTCAATAAGGGTTTAAACCATCTTCACAAAGAATGAGACACTTACATGTACAAAAACCCCCTATGAAATAGTTCAGGATCTGAAACCTGATGCCTGGAGTTGGAGCTACTTCTAGTAGTTACTTTTCTTTTCATGAAATAATTTTTTTACAGGCTTCCAGTTTGTTTGAACCCACTCATGCATGGCTTTATGCACTCATGCATGGATTTCTGATTTTTTTTGCTCTTTGACTCTGAACATAGTATAAATTTGCCTTTGAACATAGTATAAATTATGGAAATATTCCACTATGACTGCTTATCTGAAGCTTGCTCAAATGATTACCTTTCTTTTTCCTCTAGTGTTTTTGATAGGTTATTGGTTTCCTGTCCAATTCCTGCCCTCCAGGCAATACAACTACTTTTTATGATATCAGATGTAGCCAGGTATATTCAATCATGTATGCTATGTATGTAGTCTTTGATTAAGTTGTCCAGGATTTTCAAAAGCAAATTTGACAGCAACTTTTGGTCCCATAGCCATCACACTGTTTCCAGAGTGAATTCCCAAAGGAATGGGATAGAAACTAGGGAATTTTAGGGTGGTCTAAGGCAACTAGGGAATAAAGGGAGGCAGTGAAAAAGAACATGCATCTTCTTTGTACACCACTAATAACTTAGGTCTTGGGGGTTTCTTAGAAACATGGCTATTTTTTTTTTAAATTATTTTAACTGTTAATTAAACTCCTCTTAGTCTGACATGTTGTTTGCTTTTTACATGTTCTCTTCCAGTCATGTAGGGCATCTTTGGAAAGGGAGTTTAATTCTGGAACTGTTAAGGGTTTCTTATATGAGCTTGTTGATTTCTGGGGCCATGTTCTGTGGTTAAAGAAGCTTCTTTCATAATTCAGTCCCTAGCATATAATTTCTGTTTATCTATAGGTATCCCACTTATTCGAGTGGACTATCAGAAGGAAGGAGTTAGCATAACTTAGTTGTTGTAAAAATTCAATATTTTTCTTTTAAATTGCAGGTGGACTTGAGATAATAGTTTCCATTAAACTCATGGTTTCCTCAGTATCATTTCCAGGTTTACATTTCCAGCATGTGTATAAGCAATGGGACAAGCAGAACCTGTATACATACTTATGGTCTGTCACTCTAGCAATGTTTTTAGAATACATACGACAGTCACCCTAGCAGGTCTTGCAGCAAAGCTAACATTGTGTTTGGCTGTACTGAGAGCAAAGCAAGGATTAAATTACCTGTTTGCCTCTCTGCTACCTGTTGATCCTTTTAGAACTTTCAGGATCCACAAGCACATGTTTATGTGGGCATAAAATAGAATTCATTTCAGAAAAGAGCAGATACTAAATTTGATGAGGGTTGAGGAGGCAAGTTGCTAATGTACAAAATTTGTCCTTTTCTAGTTCATTTTCCCTAGGCTGCCAGAGGCCTACTTTTTCTCCAATACTGCCTTATTTCAGCAAATGGATACAACAAAATAGTCATCATCTCACTCCAGCTACACAAAATAATACCAGTATTTTGTGTGGAACCAAGACATATTGTTTCATAATGCTATTGAATGTAATCTCTGCCTATGCTAAAGTCAGTGCTTGCTTTTGCTGCTTATATGAAGATTCATTTCTACAAGTGCAATAAACAAAAAACTACATGAAACTGGAACTTTTAAAAGCATTATTAGATTCAACATGGACCTGCTTAACTATTGAGGTACTTAATTCTCAATTTCAATTAAATTTGGCTTTGAGGTTAATTTGCAAAGATGTGAATGTGGCTATAAAGAAATATCTGTGAAGCTGTGTATCAGTAAAAAAAAAACCCATACTTATCTACTCATAAATTATTTTTAATGCCAGGGTGCATCATTTTGCCAAAGAATTCTCTTGTGTGTGACAAACTGCTGAAGTTTTCATTCTGCTACACCCCACTTATTCTTTAAGAACACAAGCCTGATTATTTTAACTTAGCTTGTCATGTTTTGAATCCTTGCTCTTGGGTGCAGGAAGAACATAGTACTTTTCACTAAGGTGGTAGAAAATTACAGAATAAATTGTCTTACTGATTATAAGGAAATGTAGATATTTTTGCATAAGCCTTAGTGCAAGTTCATCCATAAACCTAAACTTTTCCCTTAAAGGATTTTTATAATCTACAAAGGAAGCTTTTTCAGTTTACTTAATGTTTCTGACCTGATTCAGAGTTGCTTAGAAATATTCTTGCTTTAGAAAAGAATGAGTCCTTGCTGGATTCAATGATATGAATATTTATTTATGGCTAGATTGTGCCTTTAGGCAAAACCTGGAGTGAAAGCTGATTCATAATTAGCATTGTCCCAGAAGGAGCCCTGGAAGGCATAGTGCCTTAGGAACAACCTTCAAGCTCAGTCTCCTTTTTCTTCACTTCCTGCTTCAGGGATTCAGTTATTTTAACACAGCAGCGTTAAAAATTGATTGCTGTTCAAACACTGCATCTAAAGCTTGTACTCTCCATGTAAACCAAACCATATTTATAGAATCACTCTGCCTCCACTATTGTATTTAAATTGTTTTTGTTTTTGCTTTCCTTTAGAATGGGTCATTTAAGATTGTAGCTCTTTACTCTTATTCCACTTGCAGTAAAACTGCCTCCAGTTTGACCTGATTTCAGAGAGGCCATATGTCTGATACATATATAGACTTCTCTGAAGTACCAGGATCAAGAGTCCATTCCAGAAATGTCTTTTTCTTTCTTCTGTCAGTCATAGTTAGTCACTTTGACTGTTGTAATCTGATTCCAAGCACTTCATTAGCATTGTTTTAAGATGGGGGGATTTGATTTGTCTTGTAAATGTGAAGGACTAGGAAGAATATGAAGATAAATGAGATTAAGTACTTATTTTGCAATTTGGAGTCACATCTTTTTGAGAAACAGTTGCATTGAGTGCCTTCATTGGCATCTGCTGCTTTATGGCTCCTGCTTCCTGATGGCATAACACCACTCTGTGTTCTAACTTCTCTCCTGGAGATTGAATTATTGTTTCTCTTTCTCCAGTAAATTCTTAATCCTTCCTTCTCTGCCAATCACTTCACACCTGCTTAAGTATTTCAGAGAAGTGGATGCATCCTCTTCATACTGCAGCTACGCAAGCAAGGAAAGTCACTGCTTGCCACCCATCAATATAGCAATTTCTGCCTCTGCTTGGGAAGCTAGTCAAATGATTGTCTCCTAGCCTATTTCAGTCAGAGTGTTTTAGCTTAATCATGTAAAGAATCAGTCTTTGTTAACTTGACACATTTGTGTCTGAAACGAGCTCTGAAGAAATCACATGTGAAGTTGAATTAGCTTCTAGCAAGAACAGTCATAAGCAGATGACAGAAAAGGTGGGATTTAGTAAAGAAATAGTAAAAGCTTTCTTGGCTATAACTGCCAATGAAGGAGAATACGTCTGCACATCTAAATTGAAGACAAACCTTAAAAAAATTATTGCATTTGTATTCAGTTCTTCAACAGAAAGTGATATTATCTGGTTTTGTGTCTGTTTGAGCAAGCTGTGTGTGCAAGGTGGAGAGCAGAG
>VZTN01028302.1:36360-56665 GCA_013400515.1 Erpornis zantholeuca
CTCTTACTCTTACTCTTACTCTTACTCTTACTCTTACTCTTACTCTTACTCTTACTCTTACTTTTACTCTTACTTCTAATCTTATCCTTAATTATAATAATATTTTCCCTTCTAACTACGAACAATGCAGCCTCCATCCTTAAAAGAGATGTTATTTTAATTCTATGTCCATATATAGGTAGAGTTTCTCTCTGTCAGTTGTTATAGATTTCTGATGAAAATTTAAAAGAAAATTAGTCATGCTGTGTTTAAAAATGTTTCGCAGGTCTGAAGGGCACAAATTATTTACTCCAATTTTAAAATCGTGTAGCCAAACCATAGGTTTGAAATACCTTTGGTTTGTATTGCCAGTTGCATTTGGGAAACCGCGCCAGCCTCACAGCTTTTTTAAAAAAATTATTTCTATTAGGACGTGGTGCATTTTTTGCAACATCACCTCAGCTCTGGATCAGTTCAGCCTGTCTTCTGTGTGGATGTTAGGGTGATTTGTCTTGTGACATGGGCTTCCTATCGCCACTGCTGCTTTCAGGACAGACTTTTGCATATTCCTTTTGTTACTGTGTCCATTCTGAAACTAAGTTAGCAGGCCCGTACACTGCAAATTTTAATTAACCTTAGAATCTGAGATGCACTTTTTTGTGTACTTGTGTACAAGCAATTGTGTCATTTGCTTTGATGTTTTGAAAGAGTCTATTTTAAGAAAAATATGAAGCACGCATAATTTTCTAAATGTGAACACAAGCTCACATTTTGTGCCTGAACAAAATAATATTCCTTTTATGATCATAAATATGGAACAGATAGTATAGTAAACAATTAGTATACTAAATTTTAAAGGCTGAATAGAACCAACAAGAACAAAACAAACCCTTTTGGAATCTTAATTCTAGGATTATAGGATCCCTTTTGAGGACTAGGAATGTAACTAGTCCTTCTTTGTTTCTAATATCAATATAGCATGTGTTTTTGATTTCACTGCTGCCACATTTAAATAATTATGTTGTTATAAAAGTCAATTTTCTCCATGACACAATAACAAACTGAGGTTGAAAGTGTTTTAGGACCACACCAAATATTTTTATCCTGTTCCTTTCTTTCAAACTGTCAGTTCTCTCATGCAGCAAGGAATCCTGATGGTGCAGGAGACTTCTGTGTGAACTAAACTTCACTGTGATTTCTTCCCAGAGAGTTTGGGGGTTGATCTATGTGATGAAACAGACAGTCCACACTCTCTGCCCCATAACTTCTATTTTAAACATAATCAGTCCCACTTACCTCATTTAAATTAGACATAGTGTGTTTTGCCTTTTTTTTGATTTATTGGTGCCAGCTATATGTTGTAACAAGCTCACATGCTAATAATAGTACAAAATTCTAAAAAATGTTTGGTATTTTATTGCATTATGTCTTCATCACTTTTTTAAAGCATTTATTGCTTATAAGTTATTAAAGATTAATAGCTTTTAAATATAGTTAATTCTTTAGAGGAATTCAACACTGTGTTTTCACAGAAAACTTGGTTTACTTGATACCTTAGTTCTGTAAAGGAACAATTCAACAGTGTTATAATTCCTGTTATTTTTTCTGTTCTCTGGGTGTAATTGAGGGTTCTAACTGAATCTCTTCACACACAAAATCATTTTTGTCTTCCAGAAATATAGAGTACTGATGGAAGACTTTCTGCTATATGCTGTGTAAAAATGAATCTGGATGTGAATTTGGAATCTGGATGTGAATGCACCATTCCTGATAAAACCTGCCATACGTGGTTATTATAGATTAATGTAAAATATTGCTGTATTTTCAGAATAATTTCGTGCTATGCTCTGATATTCTGAGCATTTGGGAATTTTTTTAAGATTCTCATTGCTATGACTAGAGTAATGCCCAAGCCTTTTTCTTTGGAAATCATGGATAATTTGGAATGTAGCAATTATGTATCTGACTCCAGTTATTGCTTCCACTGCACATGATTATTAGTTTTTAAACATAATACTTTAGAGGTACCTCCAGCTCTGTGATGTATACTTTTTATTCAGAAAGAAAAAAAGAGAAAATTCGATATTTGTCTCAAACTGAGGCAGGCATTGTTTATCTTCATGGACTGCAGAGTTAATAGCTCATATTTCACATGCATTTAGATGTTTGTGTGAATTAAGTTAAAAAATATAGCTTAAGTGTTAAAAAACAAAGCTCCCTCATTTCCCTAGCTTTATAAACTCTTTTAAGGTATTCATACTCTTTCTAGCCTTGGCTCAGGGAGTTTCTGTGACTGGAAAATTTTACAGTATCATAATTCATTCCCTTTTTCAGATCATTAACAGAATATTAAACAACATCAAATTAATATACAGAATATTTTGCTAGACCATTAATCTTTTCCTAGATTGAAAATTGACCTCTGCTTACAGTATAACACACCCTGTGTAACTTGTTTTTGATCCATGACATTACTTCACCTCTTTCTCTGTGAATAATTATGTTCTTAATATCTCACAGAAAAAGGTTTATCAAAGGCTTATTTTGAAAAGCTATATATATTTTATCAGCAATTTTTTTTAATCAAGGTTTTTAGCAGATCAAAGAGGGATGATTCTTCTTTAAAGAGAGCTATAGCTTATTTTCTGTCTATATGTATAAATGCTCTATGATGATTCTAACTACAGTTTTCTTTAGGCTACAGTAACTTTTCTCCTTGATTTAAATATGTATATGTTCCTGCTAATCCTCTGTAGTAACTTATTTTAATTAGATACTGAAGCATTTCATTAGTAGATCAATATTTTATTGTCAAACACTTTTTGAGAATAACATACTGGGTTATAATTAATGCATCTAAGGATATAGGTGGTAGTAATTATTCTTCTGATAGTTCAGTTTGTCAAAATACGGTTGTTTAACTCTCTTTTATACATCTTTAATTCCTGAATACTCTAAGAGAAATGCATATTATCTTGTTGCTTCTTGTAAAACTAGACACCTAGAGAAGAAAAAGAGAGTAGAACAAGGTGATGTTAACAAGAATTAAGTCAGAGAAACTGAACGAGCATTCAATTATTGCTGAATGCTGAAAGATGGAGAATAACTGAAGAGAGCATGAGATTGAATTAATTTTGATATTCTAGGGTATTGTCATGGTTTAACCTGAGCTGGCTCACTCACATGCTCACTCATTCCTCCCCCACTGGAATGGAGGACTGGAGCAAAGGGGTAGAAGTGAGAAATTCATCGGTTGAAATAAAGAGGGTTTAATAGATAAAGCAAAAGCTGTGTGCACAGGCAAAGCAAAACAAGGGATTCATTCACTGCTTCCCATGTGCAGGCAGTTCAGCCATCTCCAGGAAAGCCGGGATCTATCACGTGTAACAGTGTATCACGTGTAACAGTGACTTTGGAAGACAAATGTCACCACTGAACATCTTCCTTCTTCATCCTGCCTTCCTCCTTCATGCCCTGCTTTATATGCTGAGCATGAAGCCAAATGGTGTGGGATATCCCTTGGGTCAGTTGGGGTCATCTGTTCCCTCCCAGCTCCTTGTGCATCCCTGGCCCCCACACTGGTGGAGTAGGGCAGGGCGAGAGGCAGAAAAGATCTTGACTCTGTGCAAGCTCTGCTCAGCAATAGCTCAAACATCTTTGTGTTACCGACATTGTTTCCAGCACAAATCCAAAACATAGCCCATGCAAGCTACCGTGAAGAAAATTATCTCTACCTCAACCAAAACCAGCAGAGGTAGTACAGTATATACTGTGGATAGTTAAGCATGATCCAAGGGTAAAGTTGATGGAGAAATTAAAATATCATGACATAAAAAGATGAGGGAAAAGAAGAATCAAAGTCTTGTAAGGAATAGATAAGAACATCACTTTAGAAAGCTAACCACTGTGAAGAAAAAGAATGGTGTCAGAGGATGCAAAAGCATGCAAAGAAAAGAAGGCAGAGTTGGAAAAAAAAACAACTTGTCAGATGATGTTGGTTTCTTGGCGTGAAAATCTGAGAGCTACTCTTGAGAGAGGGAACATTATCAATTACTTTAATGATCTTGTTTGTACCATACTGCCGATATTAATGGATTTGAAACCTATTTTCAAAGGCAAGAGCCTGAATCACAAATTAAGGGTTGTTACTGGAACTGCGGCTTTTTACAAAAATCTGTAATAAACTTCCAAGGGAAATTTATGTAGAGACCTGTGAAATGAGGTACTAAAATGGAATGTGGTAAAGTCAATATGGGACGGAGAAGGGCAGTGCACTTTGATCATGAGGAAAAATATATCATTAGAGTTAAAATATGGATGACAGCAGGGGTTTCTACAACAGTAGAAAGTTGTTTTTACTGAACTCTATATGCAGATTTTGCAGAATGTCCCATCATAGATTTGTTAATCTATGCAGGAATTACTAAACTTGTTCCAAACTTAATGTGTCATAGATTTTAGAAAAGATGCAAAATAAAACCACAGCCCTCAGTAATGGTGGACACACTTGGTTTTACGCAGCCAAGATTTTGATTGGCTTTCTGGGCTGCAAGCCCACACTGGCATCTCATGTCCAATTTTTTCATCCACCAGTATTGCCAAATCCTCCTCTACAGGGCTGCTCTCAATCCATTCATCGCCAGTCTCTACTGATACTGGAATGTCCAGACCCAGGTGCAGGACCTTGCACTTGGCCTTGTTGAATTTCATGAGGTTCACACTGGCTGACTGTTCAAGCATGCCAAGGTCTGTCTGATTGGCATCCCTTCTCTTCTGTGTGTCAACTGCACCACACAGCTTGGTGCTGTCTGTAAATTTGCTGATGGTGCACTCAATCCCACTGTCACTGACAGAGATGTTAAATAATATTGGTCCTCATAAAGACCCTTGAGGGACACCACTGGTTACCGGTTTCCACTCGGATATTGAGCTGTTGAGTATTTTTGTTAGTAGCCATGATATCAATTCCTAATCCATCTAAACTTCCCTTCCATCAGATGTTTATTTCCCAAATAATCAGCAAGATTTTTGTAGGGAACCATACCAAAGACCTTTCAGAGGCAGAGGTAGATGACATCCATAGCATTTCCGTATGCCAATTTTACCAGAGTTTACTGGTTTATTGGTAAGAAGTATGAAATTATCCACAGTGGTGGCTGAAAAGCAAAACACAATGGAAAGGACATTCTCAGATTTTTCCTCTCTTGCTAAAGGATCCAGGCATGAAAGCCTAAAAAGAGTGTGAGAACTTGGCAAATGTCACACAGAATCACACGTACAACCACACACACGTACAGTGGAACTAATGGAATTTGCCTTTTGGCGGCTGTCCATCTGAGGAACAACTACTACAAAAATCACCTTTCACCTGGTGCTTTTGTTCCTTTCAAATTATGCCTCAGGAGAAAAACAGTTGGCAGAATCTGAGTGTGCTTTAGAAGGGAGGGGAGATTTTAACGCAGAGTAAATTCATCTGCAAAAACCACGTGGTTTTTGTCAAGAGGCTTTGAGCTCGGACAGGAAGTTTGGTTGGTGCCACAAGGAACCCTGACATATTTGATCACACCAAACTTTTTTTACTGTGTTTTTACATCCGATACCTTCTTTTTGCCATTAGTGGTAGGAAAGTTGGCTGTGGTGCCAGTATTTCTGGTTTGTTCATGTAAGTGTATTTGAGTCGTGGTATGACTGACAGAGTAACAGCAGCATACAGGCAGGTATAATTTAGACTGATGTTGTGCCAATTTTACCTTCAGACAACCTCGTTAAATTGCTTTGTCAGTGACCTTCAACAGACTGAAGCACTGTGGCTTATTTTCCTGAGCAAAACTGCCAATTATAGTTAATTTCCTCAAATAGATGGTAGGTGTTTTAAATTGTAAATTGCACTGATTGAGAAAAGGAAACATTTAGCTCTCTTCTGCAGCTGAATACAAATGCAGAACTAATTTTTTTTCTGTAGGACTTGAAGGTACACATGACAACAAATAACATCAGCACACAGCACACATCAGCACACATCAGCAATAATATTGCTTAAATAAATCAAAAGAAGAAAAACTTGACCTGTTCCTTTTTTCAAGAACTACTTATAAAATGACTGGAATTCAATTTCTCAGAAGTAGTTGCATACATAAGCTATATAATTTCACATATAATTCCATGTACCTCATATATAATTCCCATTAAATGCAAAATTTAACTTGCCTTTCTTCAAATGGAATAATAAATCATATTATAAAATATTGATATTATATCATTCTATAATATTGTCTTGTATCAAATGGCAAATGCCATCTAGTATTTGTATCAGAAAGGGCTTTTTATTAGTTGCTTCTAATTTCCTACTTCTGTAAGATAATTATAATTGAAAAGCCACTGTTATTCCTATCTAAATTTTGAGTAAAGCATGATCCCCAACACTGAAAGTACGAAATGTGAATTATGCTTGGAACATTGCAAAATGGAAAGCCAAAACGTGCTACGAGTTCTCATCGAGTTTGTTCAACAGAGAAAGTCTGTGCTTTCCCCCTCCTCATCCCTCTTCCCTAATATTTTTCTGTGAAACCAAAAAAATCTTGCCAAGTTGGTGACAAAAGGGTTTTGCCAGTTATTTGGGATAAAGACACTAATTTCTGTTTGGAAAAGTTGTATACATTTTCGGTACTGACTAATAATGAATAAAATGTATATATGAACTTAATATTCAAGGTTCTATCTTATTTCCTATGCATCTGTAATTCAATTCTAGGGAAAATCTTTTATGCACCTGTACTATTTTGGGAAGTATTAGAATAATTAAATATTCATATTTCACATTATAAAGCTCTTCATCATATACAACTTAGATCTGATTTTCACAGAAATGTCTATAGTACATTTTATTCCATCTTTTAAGTTTAAACTCCTTTTATTAGCAACTTAGTTGTTTTTGATAGTTTAATTGATAGGCTAATTATTTAGTTGGTTTGGTATCATTAATTCCAGTAACATTTAATACATTGTTGTGTGTAGATGAAGACATCATTAAAATGTTATGGAGAACAAAACCTCAAAACCTGAAAACCTGGCTATATGCTAAAACCAAACCAACCAACCAACCAACCAAAAAGAATCCAAAACCCACAAAAGTGTTTATTTCCATTGGATGTCTCATAAGTCTCTATTTACCTGTAACTAACACTTCCAAGATTTCCAAATAAAAAATAAGATCCAGTAAACATCAAAATATGGTGCCAAACTATTACCTATCACAATAGAATAAAATTATATTTTCACAAGATACACTGACATAACAAACAAAATTATTTCTTGAATACTCCAAAGGCAACCCTAAATTGAACTAGTCTTCAAAATGAAGAATTAAATAGGTGCATCAAATAATTAGATGTATTTTTAAGAGTCAATTATTCAGTTCACAGCTTCTAGTGCTGCCTACAAATGTCCAAAGGGAGAAATTGCACAAACAACTTCACCAGAACTTGTTGAATACAGAGCATGTTCTTGCATTGTTCAGTTGTCTGCACAGTGGGTTCATTCACATTCATTTTAAATGGCACATAGGTACTTCTCTGAAGTGTATTTGAAAGTAACCACCCTTTAGTTATAGGTAGTATTAGGTCAACATTACTGAATTCTTTCTTCAAATTCTATTTGTCTAGATTAACTAGAATGTAGTTGCATTTAGGCTTGGAAATTTTGATCATTAATAAATGTTGAATTATGTCTTCTAATTTAGAAATGGTATGCATTATTGGCAACTTAATTGTAGTATACTCATCATGCCAACAACCTTTTGCCACTCTGAAGCTAATTGCACTCAACCCGTGTCTTACACTGACTGTCTTGACGGTGTGGTATTAATATAGTCTGAACAAACTTTGCAGTGGGATTTATATATCCTACAAGTATATGGCCATGCTTCTCGGGCTTCTTCTGCACTTGCTCCATAGCAGAGCATGGGAAACTGAGAAGTCCTTGACTTAGGGTGAACATTACTCAGTAACAACTAGAATATGAGTGTGTTTTCAATATTATTTTCATACTAAGTTCAAAATACTGCACTTTATACCAGTTACTATGAAGAAAATTAATTCTATCTCAGCTGAATCCAGGACACAGCTTTACTACATTCAC
Organism: Erpornis zantholeuca; assembly: GCA_013400515.1. NCBI lineage: Eukaryota > Metazoa > Chordata > Aves > Passeriformes > Timaliidae > Erpornis > Erpornis zantholeuca. The sequence goes on from VZTN01028302.1 coordinate 44,476, forward strand.
ACTTTACCAAGTGCATCACTTCAGCAGAGAAATGTCAGTTATTTGAGGTCACTGCTATGCTCTCATACTGACAGTGTTTCAGCTGATGCCTGCACAGAAAAATATGTGCTTCTTTCTGAATTAATTTAACTATATGATAGTTTTATGGTTTTAATTAGTCTTTCATTATTGAATCCATAAGCATTGCAGACTTAGTCCAGTTCTCCATCAAATAAAGCAGATTCAGTTACACTGGAAGTGCAAGAAACACTCCTGTTATCTGTTGGAGGTCACTGAAAGGATAGGCTTCACAATGCCCTCTTTCTTTTGAGCCATTATGGACTGTTCTGTGAAAGCAATCTACTGTATTTAGAAGACTGTAAATTCTAGTTATAGTGTAACTGGCATGACAAGAACCCTTATAAAAATTATTAATTAATTTATGTGGCTACCTCATTTCTGTTTTAATTATGACTCCTCTAAAATAATATTTATCTTACTAATAAATAAAAACCATACCTTAAATTTTAATTCAATAGTTTAAAAAATTATTATTCTTAGTAATTTCTATACAAAGCAATTTTAGGGGGTAAAAATGAGCTAAAATGGATTAACACAGGATGAAATATAAAACATAACCTTTTTATAAATTCTTTTCCACTATGAATAAATACAATCTAAATAAATGCAAATATTTTCAGAAAAAGAAGTAACTTTTAGGTGTGTTTCTTTCAGTAACCATAACATGTGTACAGTGTATGCGTCAGAGTTTATCTTTGGCATAGACCTGTTTTTAGCAATCTTCCTAAAATACATGGCTCACTTTCCAAAAATCAAGAAAGGAAAACTTTGAAGTATAGTGAAAACTTTGACAAAAGGGAAGGAAACCTGATTTTCCCAGTTACATAACTTAAAGATTTTTGGTTTATATCTTACATGGAATAAGATCTAATATCAGTTCGCTGCTGAACAGAGAATAGTATAATCAGCATGTAGACCAGCCAAAATTTCATGTAACAACATCTCACCTGAGTAATGACTGTTGCTGCTATTTTGGTCCTAACTAATGATCAAAATCACATGTTATCTATAGAGATAGTCTAAAGATTTTCCCTACCACAGAATCTGTGGGATATTATAATTTCTTCATTGAATTGAATTCATCAAGTTGAATCCATATCAGTATACTGAGGCAGAATAAACTTTAAAGGAATGGAACTCCCATATCAATCACAAATCTAATAACTCCTATTAAATCATAGTGAATAATTGTATTCACAACATCCCTGCTTCTGAGAAGAGCTTGTTTGTAGTCTTTTGTAGAACTATAGAGGATGCTATACTCTGTGTGACAATTCATATAGTCCATTGCCCTGTATTAACTTCTTGAAAAAAATCTCATTTAAAATATGGGAAACTAAGTGATGGACTGATTTAATGCACTTATTGTTGTCCAGACAAGCATCTTGTGGGAAGCACATAATTTAGATCATGGACTAGCCATCATTTCTCTCTTTATTTTAGTAAGAACACTATTCGGCATACTGCCATTTGTAAAATATCATCTGACTTTCATTGTAGAGTTAATGCTCAGAAAGATGCAAGCAATTTTTTGTAATGGAAAAAAAAAGGTTTGTGTAATCATGTAATTGAAAGCTATAGGCAACATAGAGTACAGAGTTAAGGTAATATAAAAATTCCATATATTTTATGCAACCCCTTTTTCAACCTCGGTATATTTCTTTTTCGGTAGATTTTTGTATTGGTTCTCTGAAACTATTTGAAAAATCTTGTAAAACAGCATTTTCTTTTTGATTTATTCCTCACTAATGCATGGAACACAAAACTGTAGGGATTTCAGCTGATCTTCCTTGCAGTCCATGCTCTTATGAATATTATACAAAATTGTCCTTTAATTGTCTTTTCTTGAAAATAAACATTTCCTGGTTATACAACATCTATGTGTTTTCTCTGGAATCCAAGCAATTTTGTGTGTGTGTTGCAGCTGGAGTGATTAGGAACATGGATTCAATTATGTTGCATGTTGCTGAGTTAAATGTTGCTGCTTTACAGAGCTAGCACTTGGTTTTTCTTTGTTGTTATTAATGGCATTAGAATAATGGCTACTTTAATCGTGTGTCTTTGCTATTCAGTGATAATATAGGAATTAAAACAAACTAAACACACTTTATTCAGACAATTTTAGCAAATTTCTGAGCTTCCATTGCATTTCACATTGAAAACTACCTAGAACAGTAAGAATCTAAGTCTTTATACTATTAAGGAAAGGGTAGAATGTGTCTAATTTATGGCTACGGATTACATTGAAATCATTAAATATGGCTGTTTACTGGAGTTATGCACATTATTGATGTATTATAATTTAATTTTTACATGATTATGGGAAGGGAGTGCCAGAAAATAAAACTGGTTCCTTTCTGGAAGCTGATTAGCTGTACAGAGCTTTTTCATGTGCATTTTATGTGGACATATTTGCTCATATGTATACACCCACAGACAGTTACCACACATGTTGCATTACTCAGTGAAGAGTTAAGAAACAATAGTTATTGAGATCTAGTCAATATGAATATATTTTTTCTTTCTTTGATTAAACGAAAAGATGTCCAAACAACAGGTATATAGATATATTGCCTGCTTTTGTGATCTCTCCTAACATAAGGGATCCACAGTCAACTTTTAAGTAAATTTAACAAGCTGAAATCCTCCACAATAATTTTCCTCCACTCTATTTGAAGTGTCAAATGCCTCATTTGATCTTTCTTCAGCTGCCAAATTAGAATTTCTTTTTACAATTATAAAGGTAGCTGGAGAGTCTTGGCCATAGGCGTGAGACAGGTACAGTGTTATGACAGCCAAACTGCCCCACTGATGGACCCCTTCTTTTGGACACGACTCAAGTCATGCACACTAAGTCAGACTCAGAGTGAAGTTATCCCACCAGTCTTAGGAGAAATGTAGAAAGGAAATTTTGCTTTCCTAATGCTCTCTTGAGATTGTAATGAACTGTTGACTTGACCTTACTGTAAAATTAGAATAGGTTTCATGGGATGGGAAAACAAGAGTTTTAGAGTTCTATTAAAATGGCTGTATAAATAAGACATATCACTGAGAGAATGACTCTTAAATCCTGTATTAATCTGGTTTGAGATGGAAATTTCCAGGAGGTTAAGCATGTGCTATGTGAAACTGGGAGGTCATACAACTAATAATGTGCTGTGTGATTTCTGAAAACTGAGCCCTTTTCCAAAATTAAATGGGGTCAAAAGGTATACTATGTGACAGATGGAGCAATTGCATATAAAATGCAAAGAAATGGCATCAGCTTAAGCAGTTGTGGATGATTTTTTGCTGCCATTAGAGGCTTCAGAATGAATACCTAATATGCAAGCCTGGGAAACTGCATGCATGGGACCTGCCTATATTACATATATGTGATTCATAATATTTTAATGGAGGAAGATGTAGCAAAAATTGTGAATACAACTGGGGCAACTTACAAAACTAGAAAATCTGTTTCTGAATGAGATTTTTATTCATTATGCAAAGGAAATGTGAGCCAGAGGACATGCTTACAGCAGGGTGACTTCTTCATTTGTGATTGATTTATGCATGGCATTGAGAACAAATCAGGGAATACAAGGTGACTGTACATCCATAGATAAATGAAATCAACTACTTTTTAATAGTTTATTAACACACTGATCAGTGTTTCAAAATTAAAACCTTTTAGAGATCTTTGCTGAATTAATATTTACAACTGTATTGTTTACAGGGCTTCTTAGAGAGGAAAAAAATGTAACCTACATGAAACCCTTCTTCATTATGACCATATTGGCTGGTGCTGTTTTCAAAATGGCTCTTATATGCTTGTGTTAGTCTGTATCTGTACTATTCATATATATATCCATATATATATATATATGAAAAAGAAGCAGTTCTGGCAGACAGAAATCCTTCGCAAAAGACGTTTGACAAAGTTCAGTAATACATTGGATCATGCTCTTTTCACTCAGCAGTGAATGGAATTGTAGGACAAATGAAAAGAGGTCACCTGGCCTTTAATATATGCATTATGAAGTCACATATTTTCTAGTGGTTTTTATTAACACTGATGTTTTTCTAAAACATGAACCTTTATACAAATATTTTCTTCAGTAGAGGTATGCTATCTACAGCATATTTAAGATATATAATTAAAAAGTTCCCAGCATTTCCTAGACTACAGAAAAAACAATTCCCATCCTATTTACATTTTGAAATATTTTTCTTTGTTACTTTTCAGTATCTTGAAAATTGAAACACAAATTTTACAAACCAAGAACTCCAATCAAATGCTAGGTGTGTCAATAGAGAGACTTAGGGAATTTAGTCTTTAATGCACTAGATCACCTCTGCTCCCTTCTCTCCTGCTGGATCCTGGGTTGCTGTTGAAATTTACCATCCATGTTCCATGTGGGATGAATGAGTAAACAGTTCTTATAGTGCAAAAGGGCCAAATCCTATAATACAGTGATAATGTTTACTTGGTTTATGGGAGGTTTAATTGAAGGTTGAAATTGATGTTCCTGTGATTTGGGATAAGGAGAATATGAGATACGGGAAAAAAATTGTCCCAACCCTGAACACTCACAAAAGAAGCCCCAAAGCAGAGGGAAGTGCTGATCTGTGGGACAATCAATAGTTACAGTCAGGGAATTCTTCTGAGCAATGGGAGTTTCTGAGTCATAATTCTGTGCAATCTCCTAGATTAATACAACTTTAAACTAACCTTAGAGGCATAGGAACTTTTTTTTTTATGACAGGGATTACAATATTTTTTAGAAGCTTAAGGACAAATGAATTGACATTTTTAATAAAAAAAACACAACATGGTTGGAAAATTCATATTTTTGCTCTCTGCATGAGATAGTAGGTTTCTAGAAGCTTATATTTTTGAGAGATTTGTATAATTTTTCTAAACAATACTTCTGAGTATTTTAAGTGGTTTTGGAGCTACTGAAATAATTTCAACAATAACATGTCTGTTCTCCTCAGACAGTTTCATGCTAACAGTATTACCAGCTGTACAAAACAGTATTATGGTTTGTATCAGCAACAGTGTGGCCAGCAGGACGGGGGCAGAGATGGTCCCCTCGCACTGGGCACCGCTCAGGCTGCACCTTGAATCCTGTGTTCACTTCTGGGCCCCTCACTGCCAGGAGAACATTGAGGCACTGGAGTGCTCTGTTACTGAAGGACAGCAGAGGCGGTGAAGCATCTGGCCACAACATTGATGAGGAGCAACTGAGGGAGCTGGGGTTGTTTAACTTGAAGACTAGGAAGCCCAGGGGACATTTTATCACACTATACAATTACCTGAAAGGAGTTTGTAGCCAGGTGGGGATTGGTCTCTTTTTCCAAGTATTCTTTGTTACTTGGAAAAAGAGACCAACCTTGAGAGGAAATGGTGTCAAGGTTCCACCAGTTGGGGTTTAAATTGGATATTGGGAAAAGCTTCTTCATGAAAAGGATTGTCAGACATTAGAATAGTCTGTCCAGGGAAGTCGTTGAGTCACCATCCCTGAAGGTACTTAAAAGACATAGATGTGGCATTTAGGGGCACAGTTGGACTTGATGATCTTTTTCAGCCTTAATGATTACATGATTTTATGCCTGGTACCCATAGTATGAAAAAAAATCCAGTGTGATAGGAACACAGAAACGTGGTTTGGGAACTCATTGATGTAATCCATTTTATCAGATCTCAAAACGAATATAAAATCCTCTCAAACCCAAGAACTTATGTATAAACATGTATTCCAACTGTCAATAGACAAAAGATTGTTTCACGACATGTAGGAGAAAGAGCATTCCCACTCACATTGTAATTAAATACCTACTAAGTTATAGTAATTTCTTCTGAAAATGGATTGCAACATGATATTTTAAATCTTCAAAGAATATAAAAAAGAAATAAGGGATGTTTCAAATAATACCGATAACCTTTCATCACATACCTTCTTAGGTGATATTTGTGAATCATCACATCTACTAGCATGCTGTGAGCACATTTTCTAAATTCTCATTACACTTGTGTTCTTTTTTCAGAAGTACACTGAACCACAGTCTTATTGGGAAGCACATTAAAGAGAAAATCCTTGCAATATGTTATTGATATGTGTACTGAAGGTTTTGGGGGAGATAGTATCCAAACTAAAGTGTTTTGAGACACAACTACTTATGTCACTCAAAAATACCTGAAATAGGGATTACAGTCCTAATAATTGTACACACAGTTTTTGTCTACAGGTACTGTATATATGAGGTCACACTGGTTTTGATATTTTTTAATTCATAGAAATAATAAACATGTGGTAGTTGACTTTATATACTTTGCCATATGATGATCATCTTCTTTATCAATCAATTAAAAGACTACCTCCCTGGTGGAATTAGTACTGAAATTTGTTGTGTGCATTCAAACTTGTGTCTAGATGTATTCATTGCCTATATATAATTATTTCTCGTAAATATTTTACATGAATCAGAGATAATTTAAGGGCAATGTATGGGTGGAATACTTAGTTTATTTAAATACAAAAATAACTATTTGGGTATCACCTGAGAAAGTATTCCACCTTCATTTGGATATAACTAACTTGGAACAATATTCCATAAAAGTAAAAAACGTGGATGGTGACTGAGGTTATGAGCCTGTATCTCTTACTTCTGAAAGAAATTAAAGATTAGAGAACATCTGTATTTCATTGACAGAAATATTTTACCTAGTTAATTATGTACTGGATATATATAATGATTCCACTGGTGTACTACATAAAAAATACCTTTTGTACAACAGCACTGGAGATGGAAATTTTGTGTGGAGATGGAGCATCAGTCACTGCTTTGCACATTTTGACTCACTAATCATCCTCACTGCATGCACAGTGGCACTGTTTCCAGAAAATGTCTGTAGAAAATCTGTATCCAGAAGAAAAATAGACTAGTACACTGATCCCCAAATCGTGTATACTAAAAAATCTTAAGTACTTTAGTAATAATAAAGACATTCTGTCTTAAAATCAGGGACAAAGATTTAATTGAACCCTTGGATTTTGAGGGTTATAAATATAGTTAAAGAATTGAATTTAAATAGGAGAATAAAATGAGTTAATCATATTTTTTTTTTAATATGATGTATCTGTGACAAATTTAGACTTCATACATCAACAAGTTAAAGTATACTGTTCTTTTTCAACCTGTCTTGAAAAGGCACTTCAAAATAAAGACAATTCAAGAAAATAATGGTTAGTGTGGTTAGACTGTTTTATTTCTTCAGTAGCTATATTAATTTCTAAGCTATATTACAAATTAGGTTTCCTATTCATGTTTCACTCCTTATCAAGTAACAATTTCCATTAGAGGGCTACTTGCTGCAGGAGTAAGCACAGTATAATAGAATGCTGGGTGCAAGGATAGCTTGGTGTCTTTTTATTCTTTTAGTCAAAAACCAGAATTATTGCCCAAAGATGGGGATGGTGAAAACCATGTTTATTTCCTCTTGCTCCCATAAGCATAGGCTATGTATGAGCATAAGTGTTTATGTGTGTGTGCCTGTGTGTGTGCATGTGTACACCTCAAAAGTATTTTAAGAAAGCATATTGAACACAAATTAAAATAGATCCTTTTCTAGTCTTCTATTAAATAAATGCAATTTCTTTATCATGGTAAGTAAATATTTTCAGTTAATTTCTACATTTTTCTAAAGAGCATGAAATGTGGTATATTTTGGACAAAGGCAGGTTTTGGACCAATATCATTTGAGATTGACTCAACTTTGTTTCACTTTTGTTTACGGTCTTGTTTTAAATATCTTTTTGCTCATATGGGAAGCAAGATAAAATTTTGAGGAGGTCTTCATGGTCTGTCTTGGTCCAGTTAAGTTGTGTAAAATGATAATTTTATTTGCATTAGGTCCATCAAAAATTCAGGTTGTGGCTGATTCTTAATAAATTATAATGAGGATGAATAAAATGTTAAGTTATTGAATAAAGTAACTGAAGTCATTATTTCTTCAAGGTTACAGAACAAAATAAAACAAATTGCATTTCTTATGTAAAAACATTATTTGGTGATTTTTTAACATACTTTTTTGGTTTATATTATTCTTTTTTAATAGCACATTAATTTGTTTTTTTTGCAGAAATCACTTTTAACTAAAGTACTGCATTGTCACAGAATATGATACATTTTTCAAGTATTTTCAATTTGTTCTTCTTGGCATTTTATGTTTATGTGCAGTTTGCATCTTTTTTTGTTTTTCAATTTCAAATGTAACAGATTTTGACATTTTTGTTACATTTTTGTACTAGTGGTTTTTTATTTTTGAGAACCTGCTGGTTTTGAATTCTCTTTTTTCCCTTTATTCTCCTCCTCAATATGATCCCAGGAGCCAACACAAAGAAAAGCGCAGATGATATAACCAGTAATGATCGTGGTGAAGATGAAGGTATTTTTTGTTTTTTCAAAGCCTGACCCTGATGCATGAACATAAACTTTTCAATTTTTGTTATAATAATAATGATTATTGTTATTGTTATTGCTGTTATTTCAACATGATTTTTAGTCCCTTATTTGCAGAAGCTCACATCAGTGTGCTTCTTTATTTTCTTCTTTAGAATTTACTTTGATTGTTTTTCTTTTTAAAATCTAAATTAGCATATAGATGACTGCAGTTCCTCCATTACATAGGTGTAAAGTTTATTCCTAAATATGTGTGAAGTGAGTAACATAAACATTATTTGAAACCACATATTTTTATCCCTCGATTCTTTCTTAGGTTGAGAAAATAGAATTTAAAAACATGCATGTGCTCTTTTTCCTCCTACACATTTTGTAAATTCACTTGTTTGAAATTCATGAAAAAACTCACATATATCCTTCCTTTCACTTCCACTGTTTCCCCAGTGCACATGCTGTACGCTGATGCAGTTGAATTGTGCTTTGTCTTTGCTATTTTTATTTACTTATTTATCTTCTTTCTCACAGGATGTGGTTTATTTCAGGACACAAAAATAAAGGAAGCTGTTGTTGCTTTATTGTTTTTTTCCTGTAATCAGCTAGCCTCTGAGACACATTCATTCTGACTCTGACCACATTCCCACTGAAATCAGTAACAATCATTTTATTGACTTCTTTCAAAGCTAGATTGGGTTTTCTGAAAGGAAATGCTAGAAGTTCACAGTGAAGTACCCCAAAAAAGTTTTAGATGGAAACACGTTTTTTTTCCTTGCCTTGACACAACAAATCTATTTAGTATGCACCAAAATAGAAAGAAGTCATGAAATCTTCCTCTATTCTCACCCTTCCTTTTTGTTAAAGTTACATTTTCAGTTTATTTGACTTCATGTATTTACCAAATTAAGAAAAAAGTATTTTTAAATTAAATGCAAAGATAACAGGCCTGGGTAGTTTATTGGTCTGGCTTCAAAGCGGTATCTTTATTAATCCTCTCATGCTTGGCCAATCCAAAGCATTATTCCATGTATTTTTTCCTCTTTCCTCCTATCTGACATAATTTCAAATAACTTTGAAACATATGTCCTCTCTATTTCCTTTGAATCATACACAGTGCAGTGAGGATACTATAACCTCTTTTCCTGGGAGTTCAGGTCTATTGTAGCTACTCCGTGTATATATAAAATACCATAATAAAATACTATCCTATTTCTGTGCAAAATATGTTTTTTTTAAATGATGGTATTATCACTTTAATACCAAATTGTGAAGTTAAAACAAAGGACAAATAACAAACAAAACCAAAATTGCCTTTAAAATAAAGATAAATATTAGATTATGAACGCATCATTATTCAGCCTTTTTTAAGGCTATTATTTAGCCTTTTACAAAATGCTAGATTTTCATGATTAACAAGATTATCCACTTTAGATCTAAGCACATAAAGTAGCACATTGAGCTAATTTCCTTTATGTTGGAGATAATCATGTTCCCATTGAAGGAGAAGCAGAAACCTTCTATCAACTTCAGTAGTGAAATATTCAACCCTGAGGTAGAAGTAGGTGATAAGAAAAGATTAAATACAAAAAAATCATGCTATGAGACTTTGGGGAGAGAAGGAAAAGGTAATTCAGCAACACAAATAATTCTGTTATTCAATTTCTGCTGCTTTAAATTTTTTGAGGGCTTAGCTGTGAGTGTGTTTTAGTGCAGAGAAGAAGAACTTTTATGTACTTTGCTGACAGTGCTGATAATAATAAAAAAATCAATACATCCATGAGAATGCACCACATTGCTTTAAATGATCTGTTTAATTGCTGTACTACTCTTCTAATCACAACAATTAAAAAGATCTTATCACATTGTCAACTTGGGACACACATAAACTTTTGTTCTGCTGCTATTGTACAACATTTAAAATACAACATGTAAGTATGTATCCTTTCATGTAAAGGAGGCAGATTCAATGATAAGCTTTAAACACTGGCAAGGAGACAGGTGTACATGGCAGCCTGGACATCAGCTGGAAATTTATGATATTTGAGGTTGTGTATACACATAAGTAAAGCAAAAGTGAGACATGACAAAACGTGACAATCAAAATTTACCTTTAAGTATGTTCTAATTAGTTCCACATGTATAAAACGTTAAATATCTGGTACCTCATTGCTGATCACATTTTTTGTGTTTCAAAGTATTTCCTGATAAGCCTGAGGGGAGGGAAGAGGTTTGGAAGGCTTTCAAACCCAGATCCCTCACCTGTAGGTATTTAGCTCTTTCAGCTTTTCCTTTTTCTGTCTCCCTTCTCCACTCTTCAATATATGCCTATCCAAAAGATTTTTTTTTTAAACTTGGTTGAATAATCAGAGACTCTGGTTTTCCTTGTATATTGTGCTATATACTTGAAAGAAGTGCTCTGATTCCATGAAGATACACTGAATTATTTGTAAAGGATTTGTTAATCTAATTGCAGCTTGCTGAATTGCCCTCTACTTTATAAAGCAGCTGAGCCCCTCTTCCCCCTGTTTTTTAGAGAACAGAAGTTCTAGACTTAGGTGTGCTGAATCATTTCTGGCATCAGAAGCCTAGTTTTTAGATTAATCTGGTCCTAAATATACCCCTGTCATTGATTTGCACATCTTTATAACTCACTATCATATATGGAATATCAATTTCATTTAATTTTCTTTTAGAATTTTTTAATCTTTTTTGATTTAATTTAACTTTCATTTAGAAATAAAGACCCAGCAGTTTATCTTTTTCAAAGTAGTCAGGAATTTTCTGCATATACGAAAGTTCAGCAATACCATTAACTCAAGGCTGTTCTTTGAGGCTTAGCTGCTACCATGACTAGGAAAAATTGCAACACAAAAGACACTGTTTGATTTAAATAAAAAAAAATCTGGGCCATGAATTCACATAAATCCTCTCTGTTTGTTAACTCCAAGGCAGTTTAAAAGAAAGACCAGTCTACTATATTTTCTTCTACCAGAACAGTTAGATTTTGTGATATTATCTCTTACTGAACTATGTGGAATGTTATTTCAATGATTATGTGCCATGAGAAATCAGAAAGTATGGATCATTATTATAATTATATTATAGATGCACAGATATTTCTAAACTGGCATATATTTGAATCAGAGTATTCTAAAAAAATCAAGATTTTTTCATAATTTGATTTTTTAGGCTTTAAGATATTTCTATTAAAATTCAATTTCTTGTAATACTGAATGCATGTCAAATGTTCTGAGACCATGCTAGAGGAAGAAGTATTTGAAATTTGAAATTATAAGTATTAGGCTTGTAGGATGATCCTGAACTGTGTAAGCTAGCGGGTTAAAGTGGTGGTGACACTGAAAACATAGGAAATAATTAAGACTATTTTTAGCACTATTAAAAATTGCTAATGCCATTTTCCTTGTGTTTTTATTACTTTATTGTGTTTTCCCTACTTGAATTTTTTCAGACATTCATGATCAGAACAGCAAGAAACCCGTTATGGTCTACATCCATGGTGGATCTTACATGGAGGGTACTGGAAACATGATTGATGGCAGCATTCTCGCAAGTTATGGAAATGTCATTGTTGTCACTATCAATTACAGACTGGGGGTTTTAGGTAAGTGACTCTTTTCTTCATTGAAATATTTGCACAGAAATATTTGATTGCTGAATTTTTCCATTGATC
>VZTN01028303.1:991-34531 GCA_013400515.1 Erpornis zantholeuca
TATTATTTGTTTCAGACATGCCAGACAAGAAATAAGTCTAAACAGGAATTAAATCCAGGGTATCTGGTTCTCAGGACACTGCTAAACACCCTTTATTAAACCAGCATAAATGGTACTGACAGCTCAAAATAAAGGTATTCTTTCTTATCTTTTGCTCTCTGCCAGTTGGCAATATCTGGAAACTGATTTAAATCTTGGCACACAGACTAACTCCTTTAATAAAATCAGGTCTCTGCCATATCCTTAAGAACTTGGATGCCACCTGGATTCCACATAAAATACACAAGAAGGCAATAAACAAAGAAACATTAGAGTACCAACCAGTGTGAAGGGCAATCATCCAGGCCACCATTTTGTGAAAGGTGAGGTTTCTGTCCAGCTGTCGTCTGATACGGGTGGAGCAGCACTTCAGGTTTGAAGAAAAAAGGCATTTGAAGACTATTGGTGTTGTCTAGGCACACTTTTTAAATGCAGGGACAAAAAGAGTCCCTGAGCACAACAACTGATGGCATTGCTAGGAAAGATCTAGAATTCCTAGATATAGACATACAGGTACGGCTGACCCCTGTCTTTCAGAACATAGGAATTAGGTATGATGTTTTCATGTGTCCCACTGAAACAAAGTATTTGATAATGAGAAACAATTTAACATCTAGCATGATAAAGGAATACATTTTATCTATTAAATTGCAAATTAAAACCAGAAGGAGGGATCACAGTCTGCCATGGCCAAGTGACTGCTTTGGTAGCATCAGGATCCTATTGTGGTTCACTCTGTAAAAACAAGCTTCAAACTTGGGTGTAACTATCTCAGGGAGCTCCCACTCCAAAGGTGTTAGTCACCTAAGGTGGTGATATGAAGGCATTCCTTCCCCAAAATACTGGGTATACTTCCCAGGCATTCACTTACCACTTGGTTTTGGAGTTACCCAAAAAGAAACATCAAAATTCTCTGCAAATACAAACCCAAGAAATTGGTTCTCAAGAAAAACAGAATGATATTTTCATTATTAACGATGATGGGTTCCTAACAGGCCCCATCTGAATTGTGCTGCCATCACTGGGAGTTTTCCTAGGACTTTAAGTTCCTGTAAAGCTGGTGTTTGCTGCCTCCACACAGTAGAAGGCATGATTGTCATGTGCTGTATGTTTGCATTCCGTTTCCTGACTGGATAAGGGAAGAAAACACTGTGCAAAATACTGCAAATATTTCCTCACAAGAGGCAAACACTCTGGAGCTCTCACAATGACTTCAGACTCCAGCAACAACCAAGAGAATTTTGGCCTTTTTGTATCACATATACCAAGAGACAATAAAAAACGATTGCAGAATAAAATGTAACCTAGTGAGGCAGTGCTTGACTCCCTGGCAAAAGCCACTCGATCTGTGTAAGAAGTGAAGGCCAAGCAAGGGCAGAGGTCTCCAGCTGCCTTCAGTCATGAGGCTCACTAACAACAGAGGTAGAAACAGCAATGAAGGGCATGCAAAAGACAACACAGCTGTTCTTCCAATTAAAACCAAATAACTCTGTAACACAGGATTTCTGGGTGGCAGGATGGAGAGGGCAAGACTTTCCAGCACATTCCCATTGAACACTGTGTTTGAAAAATTCTTCCTCTTCTTGACCCTGATGATATTGTTGTTGGGAAAGTCACCACCCTTCCAATAAGTTATTTGACATTTCAATGATTTTTCTTACAGACCCTCCCAGCTGTTACCAGCAGAGCACAGCCAATTAGAGATAACAGCACTACAATCATAAGCAGCTGTCCCCCAGTGCTGAGGCCACCACAGTGCTGCCACTGGCTCATTGGGCCGTGTGTGTTTTGATTAAGATCTAAAATTACATCCTTGCCGAGGTGTAGCTTTACTGCAGAAAAGCAACTGAAGCTAAATAAACACCAGCTGTCTAAGAGTCCTGTTCTATGCCCCTCACTGCCCTCCTTGCTCACTCTCAGAGCCCTTTGCTTCCTCATTCCTAGCTCTCAGCAGGAGAGTGTGCTGCCAGCAGGCAGCAGGAACGGAACTGTATCTCCCTGCCTGGGACTCACTTTTATGCTGGGTGTATCCTGAGTGACTGTACCACAGTGCCCAAGGCAGAAGGACTGACTCTAGCTTGGATACCAAGAGGGACAACTTCTCCAAGGTCCTGGTTAGAAAAGTTAAACTACAGATGTTAGGAGAGAAGCAATCCACAAGTAGCATAAAGTCCCAGCTGGAGTACAATTCTCAACACCTCAAAACCAGGTTTTAGCCTTCCAGTATGTATCTTGAGCTCTTTCAGCACTTGGACTTCAGAAGACCTCTGCCCAACCCTCTTTCACCTGTGCAATCTCAAAAATGCCTTGTGTGATCAAGAGTTCATCATTATTTATATTGCATTCATCCATAGCAACATTATTTTTTTCTAAATTTATGTTCATGATTGACTTCTGCAACCAGAGGAGTCAGCTCTGAATTTTATCTGATACTATCTGCAGTATTCTTTAGGGCAGGTGAATAACAATTTTAATCCTACAGCTTTATTTACTATCCTTTTTCCCTTTACATACATGGAGGGTTTGGCTGTCTGCTTTTTTAGCATTGCAGAATCTGAAGGAGTATAGGAAAAGACTGAAAGCCTGATGTGTAGTTCCAACTTTATATTCCTAAGTGTTATTCCTTAGAAATTCCTAGAGCGCTGGCCTTGCTACTAAATGGAACTTAAGAGTTTAATGTAGCAGGCACATCTCATTTATTCAGCCACACTCATTATGAGAATGTAAGGACAGCTTCCTTCATCTCTGGTTATTTTCTTATTGCTTCATATCCCATTTTCTTCTCTTATGAAGGACTCTTGAAACACTGCATCTATTTTATCACTTCCTCTTCTGCTCTGCTTTTTCAGTCCCCACTGGCTGTCTCATTTGCATTAAAGAATTTGCACTGGGTTTAGCGATGAAAAACAACTACTGGGAAATGGTTTTGTTGATCATGTTTATGTTAAAGCGTCCCAAAAGAAAGGAGGAATCATTATACATTTGGAAAGACAATTCACGAACTTGAGGAGAATAGTGCTTTTTCACTGGACCATGGCCTCATTGTCTTCATTATTTCTGCTGTAATAGCCAGAAATCTAGATTTTGGCAATGTGGTACAGTCAGTACTATCATAGGAAGCCTCTCCAGCTGTCACTGAGAATCGGTTGTCCTTTCCTTAGTGTCAGTTCCTCAGTGCTGTGTATAACATCTGCATTTGAGAGCTAGAAAAAGTCAAAAGGCCATTGAACTATTTCATCCTAGATGGAAATGCAATTCAGACAAGAAAGAAAGTAATTTATGAGCCAACTGAAAAAAACTCCCATTCTGAAAGCCTATAAAAGATTACATTTACCTTAGGACCTGAGCAAGCAGACAGCTGACAGGGGCTAATATTTCCCTCTTTAAGTGGGTGCAGCATCAGTGACAAAAAGGATGGATGTGTGTGAGCACCAACAGCTGCTGCCAGCCAAAAGAGGGACTTTGCATCCAGGGCAGGACCATGTCCAGGGTCAGCAAAAAAGGGAGGACTCAAAGGAGACTAATTCAAAGCTAAACCCTCAAAAAAAGCTCTAGATACTCCATGGGCATTAGACCCCAGCCTGGCTCATAGCTCCAGGCTTATCTGTTTCTTAGAAGAGGACATCCCAAAATACAGTATATTTGGGGAAGTTGGACAGAGTTTCTTGGTATATTTGCAAGGCCGTTTAGGTTATTATCTTTCATAAGTTTTGAAATTCTTTCTTCATCTTACCGCACTTGATCCTCTGAGGAAGGAGAGCAGGTTTCGACATACTGGCAGCAGAATCAGCATGCAATTGAAATTCAGACAGGCTGCAGGGGCCCTTGCAAGAGCCAGAGCACGCTGTAATTAGAGAGATGCTGTTTTTAAATGCATCAAGACATTATCCAGGGTGTGGATAAGCACAGATTTCATTTGTGTAGTATATTGCAATGTGATATACTACATGTGATACATGATATAAATGTGATACAATATAAATGTGATATAAAAGAGTGTGAGGTCTAGAGTTCACATTCAACACCATGAATGTTCAATGGAACCATGCTCTGGTTGAGTCAGAAACTCTGCAGGCAGAACACATTCCCCACCGGCTTCCACACATTTCTGCAGACAGACAGACACCTTCTGTTTTCAGTTTTGAACTAATATGGTTGAATAAAAAGCCCCATGGCAATCAACAGTCAAACACAGGTGCAGATCTAAGTCATCAGCAGAGTTTTGTGCCCCAAGGCCATAAGGAAAATCTGTGGTTTTAGTGTGGTGGGGATTATGGTAGATGGACAGCTTCTAAGTGAAGTGGTTTCAGTTCTCTGTTAGTAAAGGGGTCTAAGAAAATTTGTTACCTCAGCCATCAGGAATCTGTTTCCTTAATATTGGTCTTTGCACCCTGAATTATTTAAGATTTTTGAACTGTTTGAAATGCAGGAATAATGACCATATTAATCCAAAAGCAATGAAGGGAAGGAAAAATAATGTTTGCTCTGCTTGCATGGATTGAGACCCTTTAAGGTTTCAGACCACAGATGTTTGGGGTCACAGTGAGCTCTAGTTATCCAAGCACGAGTCTCTGTGACTTCAAAGGCAACTGCACCATGATTGCAAAGGGCAGGATTTGATCCACAGACCAGAAGCAGTATGCAGAATGGGATTTCATGCTTTGTAGAATTAAACCATGGCTTTGCAAACCTTTGGCAAAATGCCGTGCTCTGTAAGCTGAAGCTTAGGCTGATTTTTATGTCTGTGATCAGGGTTTTAAAATATGTGAACAAATTAATTTTCGCTGTCAATTGGTCATGACCTGTGGTAGCTTTGGAAGCAAGTTTGTAGTAGGACACATAATGCTGCATTAACCACTTGGATTATAGGAAATATCCCAGGATCCAGGATCACTTCACTACTTGACTACCACTCACATGCTTGAATATATGAATGATGATTGTTTTTCAGAGCCAATACCTTTATAAGCTATTCATGCTCTGAAAAATAATTGCAAGAGGAAATTATTGCACAATAGTTCAATGGCAATATTTTATTCATCTTTTGCTTAATAAAGCAGACAAAATTAATGTTTACTTTGATTTCCAGGAGGATAATAGTTAACTGAAAATATCTTTAGAATATGATTTCTCTATTTTTTGAAGCAGCTTTCTGTTCAGAAGCACTGGACATCTATCTGCATTCAGTTTGCATGTGACTTCTAACTCCTACATGAGCCTGTGGCTGCAGCCACTAGATCCAGTATTGATCAACTAAAATTATTCAAAACTGCTGTGTGCTCTGTCTGTGCCAAAATAATAATGTACTTACGCCAAGGAGCACTCTGGTGTAGAAGAATTTTGGTGGGACATCATACACAAGATAGTACCACCAAAAGAGGAAGACATTTAAGCCCAGCCACACAAGCTGAAAGAGAAGTAAACAGGAAACTTACAGATTGCTGTTAGAAATAATCCATCTGAATTTAACAGTTCAGATAACAGTCAGTTAGTTCCCTGTGCCCCTGTTGCACAGAGAGCCATGCTGCAGGGTATAAAGTGTTCAGCAGGGGTGATAGAAAATCTTTCTGGTGTAAATGGGCTCTGATGTGTGAGCACAGGGTACAGGAGTGGCAATAGACCAAAATACAGCAATGTGCAGCTGAAACATTTTCATAGGTCAAGGAGTTTAGACATGGTTGTATCAGGACTGTCATTTTATGAGTGTTTAATTCTGTGAGTCCAGTTAAACCTCCAAATGCCATTGAAGGTTAGGGCCTCTTCCGAATGGCAGTTCCACAGGCACATTAACCTATGTGAGAGAAAGACTTGGAAGCTGTGACAAAGGACAAAGAAGTTTGAGATCTAAACTTAGATGAGTTAAGGTACACATAGGGATGAATTCAAGAATAAACTCTGAAGTCAGCCAGCAGGGAATATTCAACTCAGGCCCTTTGGTAGCATGTAGTCTGCCCCAAACCAGGCTTCTTTGTAGCTGTACTGCAGAATTTTCTCACACTTACACATCCTGTGGTACAGGTTTTATTGGGGAAAGACAAGTTATTAACTCTTAGGCAGCTACAAGTCCATCTGGCCAGAAAGATCATAGTGAATCTGGATATTTGCCCTCCTGGAGTTTGTTGGCTGATTTCACATCCCGTATTGAAACAAATCTGTATCACTGCACACTCAGTCTAAAAAGTTTTACTATGTGGTGCATGAAAACAGAGAGAAAGTCTGAGAACTGGGAGAAAACCCAGAAAACATGACATTTCAGTCCCTCATCTCTCCTAACCCAAACATTTTGCTAGTTCTTTGGCTCAAATAACCCTGTAAAAAAACTTGGGATTAGGTCAGGTCTTGAAAATGTAAATAAATACTGGGAAATGAAGGGATTTCCATCAGGGTAAGGCAGTATTCAGGAAATCCCCAAGTCCTCATTAAAACACCAAGTTCATCTTAGGATTAAGTGCTTAGGATATTTATTAAAAGTGACAGTGGCACGCTCTGGCAGCATGCTTCTGTTTTGTTGAGGTACATCAGTAGAAATTGTGTCTGTCCTGTTTCTGAAAGGCACTGGACAGCCCAGTGCCTGTTCAGTGTGCATTGAAGATGTAGAGGCCAAAGGAGAACACTTGGATAAGATTTCCAGTGATCTCTCATTTTAGCTGGTACTTTTATCAGTATCTCAGTTAGTTTCCTTCCCTATTACCTGACCTTGTGATAGCTTTGAGGTTCAAAACCCAAATTCCTCATTTGGACAAAATAAAAGGTGCTTACTTAATTCTTTTAATATTTCAGTTCTGGTGGGGAACAAAAAAAAAGAAAAAGAAAAAGCCAGAATTCACCTCTTGGCAGTTTCAACTTCCCCAAGTCACTGAAGGAGACAGCAAACACAGTCACTCCCTTTCAAAGCACTGAAGTGCCACAGTTAAGGGGTTATGTTCCTGAATTACAAGGTAATACGCAGGTACTGATTGTTCATTGTAGCAGAAATACTTCTTGGAATAAAGATGCTCACATTTCAGTCACCAAAAGTATGCAAATTCTATGGCTTCTTTTTCTTCATATCAATATTTACATCTACTAACAACATGTAGCCACGATACCTGAACTGCTCTTACATTTTGGTATTGTATATGTTTTTAATACATGTATGTATATGTATATAATATACATATATAGGTATACCTATAGCCCTTGTATCACACTGTGACGTGAATAAAAGAAAATACTAGAACATAAACTTAGTTTTCTCCAAGGAGGACTGCCCTGCTTACTCTTTAGCACTTAAAAAATGCAACTGGGATTTTCCATACTTTTAAATCTTGCTCAAAATTAATTTAACCTACTTTCACAACTCCTCTATGCAAGCTGTAAACCAATTCAAATACTAGTTGTCTTAATGAAGGTTTCATGAATGTCTGCTCTGATTTCTTGAATCTGACATTAATAAGTATTTTATACCATCAAGACACTGTGCTTTCCATCACACTCACTGTTGTTCATAAAAGTGCAAGAAAGCGTTTTAACTGCTTTCTCTGTTGAAGTGCACATAGTTAAGTGAACTTTAAAGTTATTTCTTTTTCTTAACTAATATATTTCTGACAAAGGAAAGTTTATGCATGATCATTTCTCAGTTAACAATGAAGCCTACAGCAACTGAAATACCACTGAGCTCCTTAAAAACTATTCCTTGAAGCATTTCCCTGCTCTTGCTGCCCCAGTTTCAGCATAATCAGGTTCATCTCTCACTGGCACAGTGAGAACTGCTTAGCACAGATTTCTGTAGAACTTTTTACTATACACAAATCACAATAAAAATTGTACTTACAACGACAAAGATGGACAATCCTTCATTCTCCACCCAGTTCCCCATGGCTGCCTGAGATGTGTGTGCACAACAGCCCCACTCTCTCTGGGACAGCCTCTACGTCTTCTCTCATGAGGAAGTGAGAGCAAAAGGTTGCAGCACCCTCTTTCCTTTCTCATTCATTTAGGAAATAAGTTAACCATTTAATCATGACCCCACTTCTGTTTCAAATATGTTTCTACCATCTTTACATATAACGTTTCATAACTCAAATACTTATAAACTGTTGAAATAGATTTTTTTTTCTTTGTGATACAAAGGATAGAATAAATTATACAGCTGGTCAGGTTTTCTGCTAAAAAATGTATTGCCACTTTAAATAACTTTTAGTCCTGAAGTTTAACGGAGAAAGCACAGAAGAGTTACCTCTGCCCAGACCTGTCTTTCTTTAATCACCTCAGGACTGAGATGGAGTTCATGCTGATCTTTGTTGATAAATAATCACAAGTACTATTTCTCTTCCAGTAATTCGATGTCCATGGAAACTTCAAAGAGTAATCTAACATTCCTCTTTGTCTGGTACATTCAAACCTCGCTAATCCCTCTCTGCACTGGCCAAAACTGAGGACATGTGTCACTGGACAGCTTATTTTTCATGGTTTTGACTCTCGCAGAGTCCCCTATCATAGCCATCCCAAATGGATCACAGAATCACAGACTGATAGAATGTTTTGAGCTGGAAAGGACTTTAAAATTCATCTACTTCCAAACACTTGCCATGAGCAGGAAGGCCACCCACTAGCTCAGGTTGCTCAGGGCCCCATCCAACCTGACCTTGGTTGCTCTTAGGGATAGGGTAACATTTCCAGGGATGCTGGATGTCATCGGAGGGTCTGGTCCACATATTTTTGTTTATGGAGCTTATGGAGCCTCTGGAAGTTAAATAGTTGGAATGGCTGGGCAAGGAAAGGAGGGGGACAGTTCTGATTCATGAATGTCCATTCTCACAGTGAAGACCAGCCCACTCTCCCTGCCGAGTGTTCTCACTGCCTTTTTCTTCCCCGTGGCTCAGGTTAAGCAACTTGTGCCTTCTCTGGGGTGAGCCAGTGTGGGCACACAGGATGCTCTGAGCCACAGCAACTCTGCCTTGCCTGGAAGGTCCTCAGGCACCATAGGCCCCTGAAACATGAATTTATTGGATCAGGAGGTTTCTGGCAGGCCACAAACCCAGCAGGGGATGATCTTAGACCAACAATTGCAAAGTCTGATGTCCTTTTAAGAGCCTGAACACAGACCATGAAACAGAGTATATTTCAGCTGCCCTCAGTCTAGCAATTATCAAATGCAGTAGCTGATCTCACTGCCTGAACTCAAAAGAAAGGGCACAGGTGCTGGGCCCTTCCACAGCTGGTGAATTCTGTTGCTCCCTGATGCTTAGGAGTTTTCTGTTAACTCCAGAAGTGGCATGACAAGCACAGCAAACTTTGCCTGTTGCTGCAAGTGACAAATTTAAGTAGAAATGGTACTAAAACCACCCACACATCACCCCTGATTTAATTCTGATGGTTTCACCTTCTAAATTAATGAACCACTTTTGCTGTTACAAAAACCTGAATGTTTTATACTTGGTACTAATTTGAAAAGTGCATCCTGTACAAGAAAAAACAATGTTGGCAGCTGTGTATTAATTATGTAAGGGTGTAAAACTGAAGTATAGAAAAAAATAAATGCTATCTCACTCTGTTTATAAAATTTATTTCAAGCTACTTGATTACACACAGCATTTTTCCTCCTTCTTTGTGCAGAAAAGTTCAGTGAACACTGATCCTTCTGCAGCATGACAGTATTGCAAAAGTATTCATGTCTCAGGGTTCTTCCTTTCCTAGCAGTAATATTACCCCATTGCTTAGGAATTAATTTAGTTCTTCCTCCTGCTCTGTGCAATAATAGTCTCTGTATTGCTGCACAAATTTAATGCCAGGTGCTTGCAGTAGGCCTAGGGGTTTCACACACGTCCCTAAAAGTGATAATAAAAAATTCTGCAAGTAAGAACCCCAAAAGAGAGAGTGACATGAAGAATGGAGTGAGAGATCCAGCTCCTCCTTCCCATGCATCAGGAGAAAAGCCAAGGAGAGACCTTGATTAACCTCTTTTTATTTTGTAGCCCAAAGTCTTTATTTTGAATGCTGTACAGTCACTGTTTACCAACCTTCCCTTGATTGTACACCAAAGAGGAAGAAGCAAACAGGGGACTTGTCAAGCTGTCTTCTCTGAAAGGACTCTTCACACACAGCCTGAGGCTGTCCTTGGGTGCACTTGCCTTCACTTCAGAGACTGACATAGTCCTTCTGCTCTTTCTGTTTTGTTTACAAAATAAATGATTCCATTCTGAGATGAGGGCAGAAAAGGGGAATGAGCCAGGGAAAAAACCTATCAATGAGACTCCAATAAGGACTGGCAGATCCTTCTAGGTCTTTGCTTTACATGTAACTCTCAATGCAGTTCCCTGCTCCAGTACTTCCTCACTCTGTCTTTTGGAATGATTATGAGAGACCACATGCTCTATTAAAAAAAACCTGTCTGATCCAGATGCAGTTTGCCACACCAGTCTTTTCTTGAAGTCAAGCAGCACCACCACAAAAGGTGCCAGAACAGCTGCACACTGCTGTGTTATCAGAAGGAAGAGCCACCACCAGCAACATGCCCTAAGTACAGACAGAAATTTCATTTCATTTAGCAGGCAACAGTTTCCAGGAAGAGCTGGAGTAAAGCTGGGACAGCATAACCTCCCATGCATAAAGGCATAGATAAAAATAACCTGGCTTTGCAAGGGAGTGAGGGAGAGGGAGCCCAGATGGCAGCCTTTGGGCAGGGTAGCAGCTTTATGGTCTGCTAATACGGCTCTGGAACATAACCATTACCTCTCTGAGAGATTTCTCTTCTCAGGGCTGCAGATCCTCTTCGTTTACACGTGCTGGCGGTAGCCCAGGGTAGCTCTTCTCTGCCAGGAGAGAACGACTCCACCAGCAATTTCCAAACATCTCGAAAGCTGCGAGAAGAGGGAGGGCAGTCTCTCCTGTGCCCGTCTCGGCCGGGTGGGAGGTTCAGCAGCCCCGCGGTGCCACCCGCCGGCAGCGCCGGCCCCGCGCCGCTCCGGGGGAAGGAGCTGGGCTCCTGCTCAGTCCGTCCCGGACCTTCCCTCCCTATGCACCTGCCTTCATGTTTCCTTGACTGTTGCACCTCTGTTTAAAACCAATCTCCTGCTTTTCCCTCTCTCCTTTTAGTGCTGGCCTGTCAAATCCCACCTCTAATTAGCAGCTCACAATCACAGTCTGGGAAAGAACCACCAGAGATCATTAGCCAATTTCCGTTCTTCCAAGTAGGATCTGCTGAAGCTGCATTACTCGTGACACACATTTACATCCCCGCTTCCACAACCAGAAATAAAGGAGCTGCCTCCCAGCCTGCTAGATCTGTGCTGTGCTTGCTCATGGTCACGGCATCCGTGTGACTACACATCTATAGAAGTATTCCAGTATCCCACTTCACTCCCAGGAACAGCCCTCAGGGATGAACACGCCCATACCCTGCTACACAGGGTAACACTGCAGGTCTTTACAATGCTGCAGTTTGTCCTGTAAAATACAAAGGAGTGCTGTGATAGCTTTTATATTGATTTTTCTCTCTCCCAGTCGTCTGTGTCTGTCTGTAACCAGACACCTGACAGACACAGTCCTCAGCCCTGGTTTGATATTCATTTTCAGTAATATAATAAAGAAAACACTGAGGAATGATGTCATGTTTAATGGACCTGTCTTACAAAGACTAGGGCACCAAGGAAGAAGCTTTTGCTTTAAAATTGTCTTCAGCTAGATTACTAAAATAGCATTCATCCCTATGCCAAGATTCAGCATGAAGCATATATGCTGCTAAATCATACCTAAATTGCCTCTTATTATAGAATTACACTGCTCCAGCCACACAGTCGCTGGATTTATACATTTCCCTTCATTCATTTGTCTTGATAAAGCTTTTTTACTCCTGGATTTTCCCTGATAATGTGGACAGTTGCCTGAGAATATCTCACAAACCTTTTTCTGGCTTAGGTTACACTCAAGAGAAGTTTGGAAGCATCTATCCGTCTCTTTGGGAAAATCAGTGAGGACACAAGTGTCACATAACTTGGGCTTTGAACTGGGATGAATTTCTTCCATCTTAAATTACCACTGAATTAGTAGTTATTGAAGCCTCCTGTTGCAAGACTGTTTACAGCAGTTTATTCACACACACAACCCCCTCCCTCCTATCACCAATTTTTAGCACTTCCAGAGAAATCACTATGAAAAACAAAATTTCAATGAGTGGGTTAGATTAGGGACAACAATTTCCACAATATTATTTATTATTTTGCTTTCTTGTATTTATGATTTCTATATTTAACTTTTGATGGTTTAATCATATTCTGCTATTTTCACTGCTCAGGCTTTCATGGGAAGAGCAATAACTGCAGATACCTCATTTCTTTCTCAGCTGGATTTAGAGATCCTTCTCTCACATAATTTCCTGCCAAAGCTCAAGGAGCTGTTTCCACCTTGATCAAAATCAGAGCTGTTGACTGCTAATTACAGTGACCTATGACAGTTTCTTCTGCACTATGGGACACAATGCCATCTTACTGAGACTTTTTCTACCTGGCAGGGGCAGTGTGCCAAATCATACTCCAATCCTTTGTCAGTATTTTTTCCCCCATACAAATACACTCCTACACATGCTAAAATTGCATTTAGTTTTCTATTACGCTAGAATTTCTTTTGAATGAGCAATACAGTTAAGATCATAAACAGTTTGTTGTTTTTAATTTTGGACCTAGTAAAACTTCCCTTTCCCTAGTGATTTTTTCTTTTCTTGCTTGAAGAGACAGCTGCTCACTTGTTATTTTGTGTGGGGAAAAACAGTGATGTATGGATTATTAAATAGCAGCTTAAACACATAAGCTCTTGACTGCTAAAGGACAGTATAGGGCAAGTGATTGATAGTTGATGGCTAATGGATTCCTGCTTGGCACCCTTGGGGGCTTCCACTGCATTTGTACCAATGGTAAATTATGGTGAAGAGTCAGCTGTCACTGGCATTTGAGTTGTCTGATGAGTTAATGCTACAGCACTCTGCAGCTGAATTTCTCTGGATTTGCCTTGCCATCAATCCTCACGGCACAACACCAACATCCTTTCTGAGGCCCATATGTCATGGCAAGGCAGAAGTAATTTTTCACTCATTACATTCCTTGCCTGCTCCCACCTGATAGCTTGTCTCCCCTGCAAAGTTTGCCCTTTCCCTTTCTTCTGAATCTGAGGAAGCTTGGTCCATTTTTCATCCACACAGCCAAATCACTATGAACAAGGCTTGGCATGTGCAGCATCCCAAGTTTCTCCAACCTATTATCTTTTATCTTTATGCAAAGGGCAGCTTCTTTCAGCACATCACATCTTCTCAGCTGATTAAGAAAACAAGAGCAAACCAGGAACCATGCAGCTACCATGAGGTTTAAAAAACTACCTGATATATTGCATGGTCCATTGTTTTTCTTCCCATGCATAAGGAAGGTGGAATTGTGTATGCATGCTGCACATAGGATGACAGTGGTAACATTTCTGTTTGACCATTAGCGTGGAAATTGCCTATTTGTGCTCAGATGCAGAATCAGCACTAATGTGTGTACTACAACACATATCATACATAAAATATACATATAACTGCATATTTCTCTTTATATGTATTGCATATATACAAATACATATACATATTTAAGACTGCTAGTATTAAAATAGTCAAACAACAAAGATAGATAATGATTTTTTTTAACATGATGCTATGTCCTAGATCAGGATGACCTTCACAGTTTCTGCCTCACTGTACCTGGATTCCTTTCTGGGATTTGCACCATGCCTTTCCAAGAGCATCAGTGGAGAAATCTAGGCTTACCCTCTCGCAACATGTTTGTGAGTTGCCACACACATTTCCATAGGTTTGCAGTGACTTTTTTTTTTTTATAAAGTATTTCTCTTTCTCCTGTTTGGTATTTTTTTCTTCTTGTTGCTTAAAAAAATAAGAAGGGCAAAGAAGACCACAATAAACACAATGTAAAGAAAAATTTAAGAAACACCTAATTACTGTGCTTTTATATGGCTCTCTGACTTTCCTTGTAGCTCCAAAGCTACTTTTTCAGAAAATTCCCTTTCCCCTCTAATTTTTTTTTTCAATGACACCTGGATGTTTTTGAGTTATTGTACTGCCCACCATTATTAAAATGTTTAAAATGGCAATGAAGAATGAATGCATCCCGTGAGTTCAGCCCTTTTCATTGCCAGGCATCTATGGCTCCAAAAGACCAGCCCTACTGAACAATCCAGAAGAGCATTTCACCGTGTCTTGTTTCTCCATTTCTATTTCAAATGTCCCCCCATGAAGCAGCAGAGAGGGAGAGGGAGTAGCCAGGAGACACATTCTGAAGAATGTAACTGGTGCTATGAGGGCCAGCAATGGCAGAACTGAAGAAATCACAAGCACCTCTCTTCTTTTGCTGCCGAGTCCAGCACACAACTTACTCATTTACAGTAACTGCAAATCCATGCATAAACACAACAAAATGCAATGCTGGCACCTCGTCTGTAAGGTGCTGTGCTGTTGTTTTTGACATTTACTTCCCAACCTAGAAGGCAGATGTGAATTAATCTTCACCTTGACTACCTCTGGCATCCCTCTCCATCTAAATCTGCTCCCGATCATTTTCCAGAAAGTGTCTGTGGCTGATTAAAGCTCTGTACTGACAGGGCACATTAATCAAATGAAACAAGTAGCTGATGAGAGACATTTCAGAAGTTAAAATATGTAACACTTATTTCCTGTCATTTTGTTTGCTCTGTCAAAATAGGAACTTAAGCAATTATGAATGTGAAGGCACATACCCTATTTAAGACAGGTTGTTTCTAGTTCATTAAATCAATCAGGTCTCATCTTTAGGGCCAAAAAGTTACAACTCTGATGTTATTCCAGAAGGATCTCAGTAAGCAACATCCAACAAATTAGCATCCATCCTCTGCTTAGGTGTGTTTCCCCATTAATGCTAGTCTGTTATTAGAAGCCTTTACACACAAATGCATTCACATCTGAATTTCATATCTGAAAGGCAAAATTTTCATACCTGAATAGATGTTCATCATTTCTATAAAATTTTATTTCAGTGGCAAGAGATTTTCCTTGTAACTTCTTGTAACCGAAAGAAAAAAAAAAAGGATAAACTTCTCCTTTTTTATTGTCAGGTTATGAAGTTGTTCATTCAGGGCAGAGATTCAGTAAGCTTTCATATTGTCATTTTGAAATTCTTTCATTCTTAGTCTTTGGTGACCCCAAGACCTAACAGTTTTGTTATGCTTTTTTTTTTTCTTGGTCAGCAGGAAATTACATAATCCTTAATTCTTCTTACTTTTCAAGTCTTCTGTCTCTGGTAAGTCAAACTGACCATCTCTGACATACTACTTTATATTCATGTTTCTGTGATGATTTCTGAGTTACTTGAGGCACTCACCACAACTTCATTTTAAAGTACAAAATTATAAATGCTATGATCTCTGGCTTGCAAATATCTGAATTCAAAATTCCCATTTTCTTTGGTATAAGCCCTTCGAATAGGTAGAAAGTGATAGAAAATGGTTCATTGTCTTAAGCTAGATATTATCAACGACTATGGGGAAAAAATAAAGGAACTGCTTGTAAATTAAAAAAAAAACTTTTTAAAATTAAAATTTCAGTTTACCAGTCCCAAGTATCCACCAATTCTATGTTATAGGGAGTGCAGCTCTTATTAGCAGACAGTAGTGTCATTCACCAACAGGACCACAAAAATCTTTTCTCAATGCTCATGTAAGTGATGTGCACACATTACAACTTGTTGCAATGTATCTATTTACACCCGCATTTACAAAATAAATGTGCCTATTTTATCTTCTTAAATTTAGAAACACTTACATGTGTTGCAAAGCTTTTGTGCATTCCTATCCTTCCACAAGAGTCCTCAGCATTGACTTTGCTGAATATTCCCAGGGTCAGATATGGTAAATCCAGATGAGTGTGGAAAAAGTGTGCAGAAAAGAAGTTAAAATATTCCTTATAGGGTAATGATTTCCTCCCAGTTCCCAATGTAAGCAAGTAAATATTCTCAAATTGACAATGAATAACCTATACTAATCTTGTTCCATACCGGTCTCTTAAGCTGCCCACCTCTTACAAAATTTTCCACTAAACAGTAATGAAAGCTTGGAGGTAAAGAGCTCCTAAATCAACCACAGATTAATTCTTCCATCAGGTCTTCTTGAAAACATTTCTGCTGCTGCATGGTGACAGATGACAGCGTGCTCTGTAACCTTTACTTTGAATTTCTTGAAAACAGCACACAAAGAATTGATACCAACACAACTCGAGGGATAGTTTAAATGTTTTAATTTGTGTTGTTTTACAAGTATAAAAGAAAACCACCCATGTGTCAGATCTTGTACACTCTTATACATACAAATAACCCTTGCTGAGCCATCCTTTGTGTGACTCAAGACTACTCAAGAATACAGTTTTCAGCAGTAGCCCTAAACCCTTCCATGGAAAACATAGGTCCCTCTAACATTCATAGAGGAGAGTAAAACCACAGTGAGCTTGCAGCAAGAGATCACTCATTCATACCCGGGCAGACTGTAGCTCATACTATCCTCTCCATGCAGCCACTGAGTGCACTGATCACACAACACCCTCCAGACTGTTGTTATCTGGAGAAAAACTGCCTCTCCCAGCCTTACAGCACACTTCAGAAAAATCAGCTGGTCCCCTAGAACCCCGATCTAAGACAGTATTGTTGTCTCTCTGACTCCCTCCCGCACCTTTCTAGCAGCAGTGGCAGCACAGCTGGATAAACCCCTCAGAGCAGCCGTGCTGCTGGCTGGGCTCCAGCCCAGGCCATGGCGACACCAGGCACTGCACAGGCAACAGCCCCTCGTGCTGGCAGAGCCATGGAACTGTATTTGGTTATTCTGCACACTAAGGCAAAACCATAGGACAGTAAACAGAACCCATTTAAATATTATTTTTTCCCTCTCATAACAGTGATTTAAATATTCAGTTCCCTATGCATGCACCTCAGGAGATTGGTATAAAAATAAGAAGTAATATGGCACACACTCTAAATATGCATATACAGTAGACTGTGAGGTTTAATGGTACTCACTGTGTATTCATTCTGGGCTCCTGGCTCTGTAACTCTCCTACGTTTGACTCCACTGTAGCACCAACATTTCACTGTAGCACCAACCTGGCTGAGGTTTGAGAAGCTTTCACTGTTTCCAAATGGCACAATCACAACGGCACCACCACTTACGCTGTCCAAAGTCTACTTTAATCTCTCTCTTTAGATATTAACTACTCTACTATGAAGTCACTTTTAAAATTTTTCCCCGAAGACTAACCTTTCAGACCCGGGTACATCTATAGACAGGCAACCACTGTAATTCCCTGATTATTGATAGTGATGAGTGTCAAGCTACAAAGACAGATACTCAGTTTTGGCTAAGAACACCAGAAAATTTGAGCCTGTGGTCTGAACTCCACAGGAGTGGAAGAAAGGGCTACATTCTCCCTTGCTCCTTTAACTCACTACTGAAAAAAAAAAAAAGCAATAGTCTTTTACATCTAGAAAAGCACAGAGAAATACTATACTGTACTTTTACATACAAAGGTACAGAGAAACACAGTCGTGTCTTCAAGGAGTCACTTCACTATTCTATTCTCATCAGAGAAATTAGAACACAGGTGTTTAGTGTCTTCCCCAGATATGAGGTACATTCCCATGGCAAAATCAGGCCAAAAATCACATTATCACCCACTAATAATTTAATGACATCTACATACACATATTAAACATAACTCCATAATAAAACTGAAATATGAAGACATTAATTTACAGTGTAGTAAAGAAAAAAATAAAAGCAGATTAAGTCTTTGCAGCACTGCAGGTGACATATTTCATTATAAATGACCCCAGATCTGAGTTTGAGACACTTCTAAAACAACTATGCAGATGTCATCCCTATTAAGAACTTCTCATTCTGCATGATGACAGAATGGAAGCTAAGTTTTGTACACTGGGAGATGCTTTGGGTCATCACTTACTTGTTTCCATGAGCAGCCATAATGTGTAACACTCAAAAGAAATGTTAGGAAGGTGCTAAGCAAACAAAGTGCAAAAAGCTTTCACTTAATTTATGAAAATACGTATTTTTTTTGTATTTTCACTAAATTCTTGGGTGTTCATCTGCTAAAGCTTTCTCAGCAACTTGCAAAATACAGAAACACTTTTATTTGTACTGATGTATTGCTGAGAACAAAAAGTCAATGACTTCCATTTGCTCTTTCACACTTCAAGGTTGTGATACTTCTGAGGTAAAGAAGTCAGAGGGTTTTGAATTAATGATATTACATTAATCATAACAAATCACAGCTCAAAAAGAAGGAATTGGTGACTTCTATCCCCCTACAAAAAGTCAGTGAGCTGCCTACTTGGTGCACTACTAAACCCCTGGCAATCAGGGTAGTGCTCATCCCTCTAACTTCAGCCATCTGAAAGGGAGATGGATAGTCAGAACTAATTGTGAAGGCATCTGGTTAACACTGAGTAACAAGTCTCCAGAAAGTGATTCATATCACCTACATTTTAAGATGGGGTGAATCACTCCCTGGAGATGTGCACTGGAGAGCACCTACATGACTGGTACACACTGTCTGCCCAGTCCCTAAGTATTTACATAAAGTGAACACCACCCTGACAACAGAACGCCACAAAGTATTAAATAAATTATAATGAACAAAAATGAGATATTCCAGAACATCACAATTAATGTGTTAAATTTAATTCCCTTGCTAACAAGCAGTAAACATGAAGGGTAAAACAGTGCAAAGCCAATAACCCCTCTGTCCATCTTCAGTCACATTTCCATGTCAGTGCTGGCTAATTGGCTGTTTCATGGCAACCCGGACTACAGTGCATTGTGCAAGCCCAATTCTTCTACCACTGAGAGAAGTATTATCTTATTACACTGATTAGAGTGTAAAATAGTCAGCAATTTGATCAAAGCAGACCACAGCTACAGTCCATACGTAGTCCAGGTCCACGGTCTGTTTCCGTGCTCGGGTGACATGCCATGGGACATCCTATCTGAAATAAAATTCATTGCCTTCCATCCTCAGACTTCCTGAGTAAGATGAGTATCAGGCCAGTTTCTGAAGGATGTCTCCGATAATGACTTAAAATAAGCATGTGACAATAAACCTGTGTGCAAAAGGCTCTGAAATAGAAAACTACAAACAACGATTGCTCTCCATACACAAACACACACAGACACAAAAACTTGTACACTCTTCTCCACAAAAACAGGCTTGTCAGCCATCATGCAGTGCTACACCTGCAAGAAAGAAATCCTATCCACAAGACACAATGTCTAAGATACACAATGCTCCCAGCAGGTGATCTGCCACCTTCCAAAGGCACCTACTTGCTTCCAGTTGTACTAGGCATTGCAAGAAACACTTTGATGAATACTCCTGTTTTGAGAATCTATTGTCTTGCTACTGCCCCGTGCTTCATCAGTATTTTCAGGAGATTTCACCACCACCTTGCCTGTCAGTAGAGTGGATTTGTTTTGCTGGCAAATAAGGTAGAGGAGCTTGAAACAGGACAGCAAAGCTTCGGTAATGCTGGAGGAGAAAAGCTTTTTGCATGGGTGGCAGAACTGGTAGAACACCATCATGAAGAAAATGCCCATGCAGTAACCTATCAGGAGCTGCAGGACCAGCATTGGGGCACAGACATACAGGTAGAAGTCTGTTCTATAAAGGTACCACATCAGCAGGAGGAAGGCGTTCTCCATCAGCCGCACGATGTAGTACACGGTCATGCTGTACCAGTTCTGGGAGCTGCTGATCAAGTCAGGGTCACTGAGCTCCACCTGCGCTGCTGACCAGCAGAACATGTTAATGCCAGCGTACAGGAACGTGAGAAGGCACAAGACGATGGTAGTGCCCACCCTGCTCAATTCCTTCTCTATGTTCTCAGGAAATGGGGACTTGCTACGCCAGAAGAGAACCCACGGGTAGAGGCAGAAACCTAAGAAATTCAGCAGTACGACAAGGAAGACCCAGATCCGAAGGACTGAACCGAAAAGCACCAACACTGCGACCCGTGTGGCGATCTCAAAGCTTCTCCACAGGAATATGCAGAGGTAGGCGGCAGGCTTCACACGGACATCGTAATCGTCGTACTTTATCCTAATAGACAGGATGTTGCAGCGTAAGGCGCCATAAACAATCGACAGGAGAGAAAGGACCATAAAAATACCTACAAAGACAAAAGACAAATTAGCTTCAGCTTAGCAGCAGACATTGCATCAGAGGAGTGCAGGTGCAGTCATCTTCACTGCGCTCCTGGGGATTCCCAGCAGGGTGTAATGCCACAGGAGCCATTCCTAGCCTACACTTGTGTGAAGAAAATTAACTCTACCCAGTCAAACCCAGCACATTACTCTAATCCTACCTCCTGTTTTGGTCCCTGTTTGATACTTATCCAAGTAGCTAGTAAGAAAAAGAAGGCACTTAGCCGTCATAAGTGTCTCTCCCCCCTTACCCTGCCAAGGGCTGTTCATACATATTCTGTCCTTGGTAATTTCACAGCTCAGTCATGAGAGTATTCAACTTGCTCCCAAACTCCTACAGTACTTCACAAGGCACAGGGGTGCTACTCCCTTTCCATACATTTGAAAAACTGGAAAATAGAAGCTGAAACTTTGGAGTAACTTGGACCTGCAGATAACCCACTGCTTGCAAAGTTCTATGTGAAAGCAAATCACAAAAAAGCTATGTGATACAGCTCAAAATTGAAAGCCAAAGGAATTTAAACCAGCCCTGTCCACATTGTCTCTGACTATGTAGAGAGATATTTACTCACCTGCCTGCATTGTGTTTTCCTATACAACAATTTTCTTTATACACCCATCTGTATCATGCATTTAAAAAAACACTCCTATTAAAAATGTCTTTAAATTCAGATCAATTTTCAATATCTCTCACTTATCTAGAATCCCTGAAAGGAAGGTTTCACATTTAAGTTCTGAAGAAAGTGAAGGCAGAGACCAGATGTCACCTGGCACAGCAGGAGGGCATCCCCTCTTGCCATATAAAGTAGCTACAAATGTGCATGAACACTGGACACAGAGAATAAACAAAGTGCTAGCTGTCTGCAGGTAGTTTAGTATTTGCATACACAATTATATAAATGTTCATTCACAGTTTTTACCAACTGCTGAATAGCTGATATTGCATCACATAAAATAATCAGAGTTGAGAATTCTTAATGATGTCAATTACATTTGCAATGCTTAACAACCAGTGGTTTCTGCAGCCTTCAATTAGTTTGTGTGCCAGTAACCTACAAATAAACTGGATCCCCTGTTTTGCTATATCTATATGGCCAAAATTATCAGGGTTTGGGCTTTTTTCCTAAATAAACTCATTAATTTCTAAGCAATCCTTTGGAAAAAACAAGTGTATTTTAAGATGTCTAACGCCCTTCTAAGAAAATTTCTCTATCACTTCATCTAATCTCTCTTCCATTCTGATCCACAAACATCTCTGAATTACTTTGGAATATAATCAAGTCTTTAATTTTCCAAGGCACTCAGTAAGGTCGTTTTATATGGTCATTTTGTACATGCCAGTTTGGTGGTGCTATGAAAATACGTATGTTGAAATTGTTACTAGGTGTTTTTAAACATCTTTCTTACAGCACCATATTTGAGCTGAGAATTTTTAAATGTTATGTCTTGGAAAAACATTGGCTGAAAACAGAAGAGCAGGTGAGTTCAGTCAAGAATATTGCTTCATGTCCTATGGCTTTTTACAAAATCTTTCGTGTAGTTTTGAGCTGTGAAAGAACATAACTTTCAACAGATAATGAAGCAGAAGAATATTCTCAGAGTTAAAGGAACATAAAGATCTACCCACCAGGGATTGAGTGGTGCTGTCCTGGAACTCTGCTTGCTTTCTGCTTTGACAAGCTGAAAAATTGATCTTACTCCCCACTTTCACTTTAGGGAATCTGTATTAATCTCAAACCTATCTTATAAACTCAAGCCTTCAAAAGAGGCATTTCTCCATTGATGGAAAATAGGTCATGCTGACTCTGGTTTAATACACTAGTCCAGTCCTGCTCCTTTCCTATAAGCTCATTACTGTCACCAGACCTTCAGTTCAAACATCACTTTTAACTCTGTGAAAAAGATGTCTTGAAGCAACCACAAAGGGAAGTGTGGAAGGGTGACACTGTTGCTTTTACTCATCCTGAGCAGGCAAAGAAATGTAAATTTAAAAGGAAAAGTATCTTTCCCTGGAACAGGTCCAAATCCTCTAACAATCCTTATAAAGGTGGCATTTTTCTTCTCCCTTTCTCCTCCCAAAAGGTTGTATTTTTCTTAGAAATCAGAGGTGGACACTCACAGAATCATCCAGGAAGGCATTGTTTTGCTTTGTTGTGTTTTGTTGTTACATCTGAAGTCCTTTCAAGTCCTGGTTCTTTCCACTCAGAAATTGCTAAGACAGTGGAAGCTGCTCTAGATGCTCTACCTCACGAGTACCACTGAAATCTATTATAGATGCTATAGTTATATGTATACAAAATAGAACTAGGCTCAGATTAGGCTAATACATGTGGATTTCCAATGTTGTATTACATCCAATATTTTTACACTTTTTATGACAAACAGTCACCAAAGCTTTATGTTGCTCATCACTAACCTCAAGAGTTAGTCCTACTTTTGCAGCCCTCTAGTTGTCTTGGTCTTACCTTCTTGGCAGACTGGTGAAATTACAGTTTTGAAGAATGCCAGACACAGGCAAGACCCCAATAATCCAGAAGAAAACATCCAGATAAATTAATGAATGCCATGAAATACACAAGAAATACACAGAATGGCTCTGGCTGACAAAGGGCTAGGCAAGGATGAATGCTCTTTTCAGAAGTGTTCAAGCCAATACTGGAAACAATAAGAAGTTTCAAACAGATTTGAAAGGGACAAGCCATGCCCCCAGCAGAATGGTAAACAGCTTTAGGTTCTCGGTGATACTGACTTCATTATCCTTGAACAAACCTCATTACCCCTGAACAAGCAGAATTTACACAGAATGATGGGGTATGTAAGAATCCAGAAAAATAACAGACTGATGAGGAGACAAGACAAAATATGTAAAAATCAAAATACAATACAGTGGTAATTATAAAAGATGCAAATGGAAGAGACCCTGAAATTTGGAGGACCAGTGTCAAAGAACAGGGAAGATGAAGACATCTGAAGTGTGGAATAAGAACCGGGCTGGCTGGATAAAGAGATTGCAGAAAGTTTCAGTATTTCAATAGCTAAGAGGCACACAACAAGAATATGATTAGGACTCTTGTTTTTCTGATGAATGAGCTCTAACAGACATTGACCACTGTTCCTAACACATTTTTTTCCTTTGCATTTCTGTATTTTAGAATTACGTGTGCATGGAGATGCTCCTGGGAAGCATGAGATAACTGATGCATTTGCAAGTGTGTTCACCAAACTCTGTGGTGAGCCAGCTTCTCTCTCTTCATTCCACCCAAGGAAGGTCACTTCTCAGTTTGTGATTACAACTTATCTCAGCAGTGACTGAAAAAGCCAGGAGCAATAGAGCATTACAAATTATTAATAAATATGCAACTCTCTGATCATCTGAAACACAGGACTTCTCCTTGGCAATCATGACCAGTAAGGTCAAAACCAGTAATAAAAGAAGTACAATACAAAAGTGACCTTTCTCAAGTAAATGCCATCTACAGCAAAGTGACTGGAGATTCTGCTAATTGCACTGTTCAGCAAAGGACTCAATTACTTTGTCCTCATCCCACATCACAAATGTCATGGTTATTTGAAGAACCTACCTTAGTTATGAAGAACTCAGAAACTGTAAGGAGAAATGTCTTCCAAGAAACTACTGCTATGATGTTCTGGTTTTGGCTGGGGTAAAATTAATTTTCTTTCTAGTAGCTGATACAGTGCTGAGTTTGGATTCAGTGTGAGAATAATGTTGATAACACACTGATGTTTTAGTTGTTGCTCAGCAATGCTTACTCTAAGTCAAGGACTTTTCAGTTTCCCATGCTCTGCCAGTGAAGAAGTACACAGGAAGCTGTGAAGAATCACAGCCAAAACAGCTGATCCAAACTATTCAAAGGGACACTCCCTACCACAGAACATCATGGTCAGTGTATGAACTGGGGGAGATGTCTGGGAGGGGACGACTGGTGCTGGGGCAAAGCTTGTGCATTATTTGTTTTTCTTGGGCTTTATTCTTCTCCCTCTTCCTCCACCCCTCTCACCCCTCTCCATCCCTTTCATTACTACTACTATTATTACTATTATTATTGTTGTTATTATATTTTACTTTATTTCAATTATTAACCTGTCACCTTAGCCTCAGCCTCCTTAGCTGAGAAATTGGTAAAGATCCCTGTCCTCTCAGGGCCTTAGAGATACAACACGAGCTATTTTGTATTTCAGTGGAAATGCACCTTCAAGTCCACAGAGGTGCCAAAGTCCTTTCTTACACTGAAAAGCTGTTTGTCCCATGACCAGCTGGAGATGGTTCTTCATTCAGCAGCAAGCCAGCAAATCAAGAACACATCATAGAGCAAGATGCAGTCCAGAGTAAGAGAGATATGTCCTGGTAAGTCCATGTGATGCAGCACTGCTTGGTGAAGGCTTAACAGCTTGGGTCCAGAGATGAGATGGTCAAAGTTCATAGCAGCTTATTGAGTCCTGCCTTTTGATTCCAAAATCAGAGTATGGCACAAGTGAAGACAGTTCATGTCCTCAGTCCATATTTAAAACTGCATTCCTGAATTTTCACCTTCCCTAATGCTCTGCAGTGTTGCCCAAGGAATTTTCCAGAAAGTTTTGCTCAAAAACCAAAATGGAACAGAGGTAATTTTTTTCTTCTCCATGAAGACAGCTTGGTGCCTCCAGCTGCCTCCCTCTCATGCCATAATGGTCACTTGATCAAATGAGTGTTTTTATAGCAACCCAAGTATCCTACAGAGAGTGTCATAGTCTAAAACATAACAAAAACTTGAAAACAACATCACCATCTGTCAAGGAGATGAAACCCATCACAAAATGCTCGGTTCTCGTCCAGAGCAGCTACACTTGACTGCCCTCCCACCCGAATACCAAAAAGATCATAACAACAGCTCTACCTACTTCTGGCAACAGTGACCTCCTGCTGCAGGACACAGATGTAGAGCTGGAGCGTGAGCTGGGGTGCTGAGCCAAGGAATGCCTGGATCACGGAGGCCCTGCTGAATGCAGATCTGTGCGTGCACAGCTTGCCTTCAGCCTGTCCCACTTCCTTCTCAATTTCTTCTGAGTACCCATCCTTGGGTATCTGCCTCTTCTTTGTGATGCTGACATAGGGCTCTTCAACTCTGCCAGCATGGAAGTAAATATAAAAGGCCTCCACACACCTACAAGCAAACAAGTAAATAGAGTGACAGGGCAAAATGAAAGAATTAAAGGTCTCTCTACTTCCTGGTATTTTAAGCAAACACATACTAAGTCCTAAGCCATTTGTCCATAGAGCAAAGCCTGTAGGTTTCTACTGGTAAAATTGGAATATGACAGATTGCACTCTTTAAAA
Source organism: Erpornis zantholeuca (assembly GCA_013400515.1). Lineage (NCBI taxonomy): Eukaryota > Metazoa > Chordata > Aves > Passeriformes > Timaliidae > Erpornis > Erpornis zantholeuca. Next base: position 26,622 of record VZTN01028303.1, read on the forward strand.
CATGAACTACATCTTACTAGAAGTCAAGAACCTGGCAATGCCCTTTGGCTGCTTTTAGTACTCAGACTTGGGCAGAGATTTAGTTGTTTCCTATGAGCTGCCCTTACTCTCTGGTGTCCCATTAAAGTCCTTAAACTGTTCATCCACTACTAGGCTGCCAAACCCAGGACCCAAGTTGGAAGTGTGTGTCTTCAGATTCTCATGTCTTTTCCTTCTTGTTATCCATACATCTGTGACATGCTAATGGGACATGGCAATAAACCCACTTTTCATACCTTCGCCTTAAAATATCTGAAGACAGAAGCTCAGGGTACAAACAAGTGCACACACCTCAAACCTTTACCAAGCAATGGTTCAAAGCACCAGTAGCATGCCAAAGTAGTGAAAAGGGGCAGTTTTGAGCCTCACAACCCTTGAAATCAACATTAAAAAAAAAAAAAGACACAAGAATAGGAGCTTTAGTTAAATTTGCTTACGTTTATTGCATTGTCAAAGAAATATAAAATACAATCTTGCAAAAAGATTCTCAGTAAGAAGATGCAGTTTTTCCAGTTGCTGTAGCTCTTCTTAGTTTAAACACAGTGGGAGAAAAACCCTCTTGTTTATGCAGGTCTAACTTATGGCTGATTGACTTCCAAGAAACCAACTAGTGCCAGCACATACATTTCTATTCATAAATTACATGTTGTTGTACTATTTGCTGCCTTTACCCATGCACAGAGACTAATATGTACTTTTGGGAGGGAAGAGAAAAAAGACTGTCCGCAGAAAATGCTGTAGCAACAAGGACAACCTGGTTCCTGGAGTATTAGACAGCCCCAGACAGATATCTTCAAGGAAAAAACAGCTTCTGCAACTTCCTTCCAATGACTGTTTTTTAATTGCCAAAAACTTTATGAAAACTAAGCACTACTTGTGTATGAAGGTGTCAAGGGTGGGCTTGGGCATCAAGCAGGACCCAAAATACACAGGGAAATAGTCACTCTTGTCTGAGAAGTAATAACAAGCAAGGAACAACACAGGTACAGGTGAAATCACAAGCTGAGGGGGAAGGGAGAAAAAAGAAAAGAATTACTTCTGTTTATTTTAGTAAACTTCATTTTTTCCTCTCACTGGATGTCTAGCAAGTTTCAACTGCTCTAGATGAAGAGCAATTTTGGGATTGTGTAGTACTATTCTTGATTCATTAGGCTTCAGCCATCATTATCACTAAAGCTATTCAACATTCCTGCTGCTCTGGAGGCTACATTCACAGAGGTGACTTTCTGTCTTCCCCTCATTAATCTTTTCACTCCCTGTCAATCTTGTTCCACATGAAAGAATCCATACAGCCAAAAGTAAAGTGTGAAAAATTAATAAAGCACTATGACTTTATGAAGCTGGCATAGATTCTTAAACCAACAAATTGATTTTATTCCAAAGGAAAGATCCCAGAACACTTTTGTCTCTCTTAGTATTCACAGCCATCAGCCATGCATTCACCCTGAGCTGAGGGCAAGCCTGAGTATATTATGGAAAATTGGATCTCAGCATCAGGCTCTGAACTCTTGCTGTGTGTGATTAGAAGCAGATACAGTCTAGGGACCCATCTAAAAAATATGCAGTGATCCTATAAAAGAGATCAGATTTATGAGACTACTGAAAATAGCAAACATCATAATCAACCAAACGCTGAGTTTTGGAGCAAGAATTTGATTTTTATTTGTTATCATTAGATTTTTATTTTATTTATTTATTCAGTAGCAGTATATTGTTTGTGATGGGGATTTTTCTGTCCATATAGAAAAACAAACATAACGTGAAATGGTCTGATAAGCAAAGCTTAGAGCCAAATGGGGCTTTTACCATTACAACAGAGTAATAAAAATGCTATGTGCAAGCACTCAGATTACACTGATAATGATGCCCATTTTCTCCCAGGCCCTGCCAGTCCCATACAAGAGTGTTTCTAGGGGCAAAGCCTTCTGGGACAAATACCCACTCAAGTTTCTAGCTGGTGCCACTGCCCAAGCAACTGCTTCAAACAGGAGGAGACTGGCAGCTGACACACTAGAAAGAACACATACCAATCTAAAAGTGTAAGGAATGGAGTGTGCAAGGGGAACAGGTACTCAAAAGACCACCCAGGTGAGAAAGGTCCAGAACTGTGATGAAGAATCAATTCAGATCCTGTACCTGTGTCAGATTATGATTTTGCCCATGAAGTACATGCTGAGGGGTTGGGCATCTTGTCTTTAAATGAACTACCTGGCTTGTTCTTTTTTAGCATGAAACACAACTAAGAGACAATGCTTCACGGCAGCTTTCCCCTACACTTACAAGCTCCTGCAGCATGGTGAATTCCACAGAAGCCCTTGTTGCTTGTTGCTGTTCTGCTCCAGAGGGACAGGAGTGAGAGAGCCCAACTTCTGCACAATCCATCTCCTGTAATGCAGTGATGTTTAGTGCCCCTTCAAGAGCCCTTACAAGGTGTCAAGAGCAGAAGGCAAGCAGCTGGCTGTCTCCTCTGCAAGTAAGGCACTGACAACCACACTACAGCTGCTGAAGGAACTAAAATTGCTCTGAGGAAAAAAAGTCAGATCTACTGTCTACAGTGAAATTTAAGAGGTAAGAAAAGGATGGTGCTACTTTCTCTTCTGCTGCCATATCTTGGCACAAAGAAGAGCCATACTTTTTCAGGGATCCTGATGGTGCCCACAAAGAGTGATTCAGCCGCAACACATTTGTCTTCTATACAGTATGTAGGAGGAATAATCCTACCCTTATATGCTTGCTGAGAGTGAGCACCTCATTCTCTCTTTTAATCACAGATGCGTGGGATTTGAACATAGGCAAAATAATGGTGGTGTGAAGAAGGAGAAGGCAATGAAAACAGAACTTTCCACAGCCACCCAGCACTCCAAGAACAAACAGCTATTTGAGATGTATCCATACACGCTCTCTGCAAAGGTACAAGCAGATTTCTCTAATACTTACTTTTTACTAATTCCTTCTCTTTAGAGAAGTGTGCAAAAGACTTATCAGTCCTGCAGATTTACTTACTTATTAGGCAAAGATCTGTTCTTCACTCACTGTTCTACGTTCCACCTGCACTGACTTTCTGTTTACCTCACCATGGACACCTAACACATCTGCTCAAGAATAAAGGAAAGAATATAGCCTGAAGAGAGTCTAGACATATTCTTCCCATTTGGAAAAGAGGGAGATGCATTAACAGTTGTAAAGTGTAGAGCTAGCAGGATTTCCTAAAGTGAGGTCTGCTGATGAAGTCCTACAAGGAAGGGAAATTTTTAGACCTATTCTATTTTGAACTATTAAGCAGGTCACTAGGAAAAAGAAACAACCCACAGGAGATAAGGCTTCTGCACAATGTCACTGAAGCAGTATCTGCACCATTAGAGTTTATTAGATTTCAAACTGCAGAATTAGATGCCCAAAACATGAATGACTATAAAAATTTGGAGGTTTGTTTTTGGTTTGTTTTTTTTTTTTTTACTTCCTGCAGCTCACAGAATCAAACTTTGTCCATAACTCCTCTGGCTGTTTGATGCAAGCTTCCTCCTGCATCTGCTGTGCTGCTGTCTACATAGTACACAGAGACATGTAATTGTTTCTCCTTATGCCTTGAGAAACAAACCCTGATCCCATTAAAAAAAAAAAAAAGTCTATTGTTTATATCCTTGTCCTGTTATAACCTGAGGAAAACAGTCATTAGTGTTCTATATAGGGGGCCTGTTATATTTACTTGAGATGTTTTTTTCAAGAGTTCATCCTTCTGTTGACCCAGCCCTGCCCTGATTGCATCTCCTTGCATTGGGCTCACACTGCACTAACAGGGCACCAGGGAACACAGCTCCAAACACACCTGCACTCACTCAAGCTTCCCTCTCCATGAAGCTGGTACCAGAAGGAAGCACTGCCAGGTTCACACCAGCCTCTTTTGATGATGCCACTTCAGTACAGTCTTCAGTAAGTCAGGTGGGAGGGAACCCCTGCATCCAGCAGATTCATGGTCTGACACACCAACATCCCCAGTGTGTGACTGTAAGCCCCGACTGGACAAGTGTTGGAAATCTGCACTTAAGCTCCTGATCTATTTGTTACTTGCAGTATTAAAAAGGGCAAGCAAGTTAACAGGGAGACTTCTGGTGCCTTTCACGAAGGGTAAGGAGAAAAGGAGGCTCAGGAGGAACCTTATCGCTCTCTACAATTCCTAAGGATGTTGTAGTGAGGTGGGGATGAGTCTCTTCTCCCAAGATAACAAAGGACTGGACAAGAAGAAATGGCCTCAAGTTGGTCCAGGGGAGGTTCAGGTGGATATTAGTAAAGATTTTTTCAATGAAAGGGCAGTCAGGTGTCAGAATAAGCTGCCCAGGGCAGTGGTGTAATCACCATGCCTAGAAATGTTCAAAGGGCATGTGGATGTGGCATTCATGGACATGGTTTAGTGGTGAACACGGTGATGTTGGGTGATCAGCTGAACTCAATGATCTTAGAGGTCTTCTCCAACATAAACAATTCCTTGATTCTCTGAGGGGTTATTTACACTTAGAAGAAATCCTTAAGTGTAGAGCAGTACACCAGCAAAACTACATCCAGTTATTATGTGTTGGAATTGTAGCAGCACCTAAAATCTCGGGACGACCTTGGCACTACAAATGCCATCCAAATGAAGGGAACAAAGAGAAAGGCCATAGCAGAGGAGCAGCCTGAGCCAGAAAGCTCATCATGACCTTCCCTAGAGAAAAAACAAATGCAATAAAACTCTCATTTAAACTGGCTACTGTTTTAAGTAATTTTTTCTGTTATGATTTACTTAATGTGGTAAAATAATCTCCTTTTACAAAAAACAAACAAACAAACAAAAAACCAAACAAAACAAAACAAGAAAAAAAACAAAAACCAAAAAAACCAAACCTATCTAAGTACATCTTCTAAGCATCCAAACAAACCAGTGCACTCATAAGGAGTGGCACTGACCTGAAATGCTGCAGGAATCCCCCATGGTGCCTAGAAACCTGCAGTCACTTTGTTCCAGCCAAGTCTCTGCAGAGCCTCTGGCATGCCTGCATCCTGAGGATCACAGCCAGGCTGCCAAGGGAGATAGGAATTTTGCTCTACAAATTGCCTCGAATTTATAGAGAAACTCCAAGGGAGTGGGAGAAGAAATTAAAACAGGGTACATTAACAGTACACCAAAAGTCCTCTCCAGGAAGAGGGATGCTACCTAATTTTAGTCCTTCCAGTGGCAGCAGCAGGACAGCGAGTGCCTCCCGAACAGGTGGAGTGTGGGTGTTTGGGGAAGGTGGTGGAATGCAAGAAGGTTCTGTGAGAGAAAGTACTTTTTACCCACCACTCAGATGATTCAAAATAGGCTGAATCATTTGGCTTGCAAGGCTAAATACCCTCCTTCCTTGCCAAGATATTCCCAAATCATTTCCTAAAATTTAAAGGGGCTTTTTTTTAAGGGAAAAAGGAAAGGGGAAAAAAAAAAATCTAGATTTTAGGAAGATGAGGAAAATCTCACACAACATACATGGGCTGTTGGTAAAGCAGTGCACTGATCTCTGAGTATTTGAGTCTGGACAGAGCAATCCTGACTATCTCGTATCATACCAAATCAGAGATAGGTAAAAAGTTTGTGTTAAGTTTCTTTTAAAGCCGGCCAAAACTGCTCTGTTGCAGCATGTCATCACACACAGCCTGAAGATTCTTAAATGTTTCGTTCCCATGCCACAAGCAGACAGAGCCTGGGGAGGCTCTACTGTCTGTGCCCTATTTGACCTAATTTGACCCATCCCTCCCTAAACAGCCCTGGGCTGCGCCAGTGAGACCCAAGAGTCCCAGCAGGGAGGATGCAGCCAGGCTTCACATGACAGAAGCAGATGACTAAGAGCAGCAGGATTCTCTGGAGCAAAGGTTTACCTACAAGGATGGAGTAAAATGCCTCCAAGGACAATGGTCCTCTTCAGATTACAAAAGTTACAGCCACAGTGCAGTGATGACACAACCAAAAAATACTTTGCCTTCTAGCTATCACCTCAGCCTTGTGCGTATGCCAGCCCACACAGGGTAGAAAGCCTCCTGTGCAAAGCAGGGAAAGGGAAGGTATTTCATGTGCTGAAAACACAACGAAATTTACAGTGAAACACAACATTTACGGTGCAGAGCTATATCTGACAGGAAGCAATTGGTTTCCTCTTCTGACAGATACAGTAATCTTTAGTTGCAGGAAGGCAAGCAAGGAAAAAAACCCCAAACCCCAAAACCCTTTACTGTCTTTCCCAGATCACTTTGCCTTCCCACATTTTTGTGCTGTATCCTATAAACTGACACATTTCCCTAAAAGTAAAGAGAGGTTGTTTTCTATTAAACTTTTAACTTGTAGACTCCTTCCAGCCTTTAGCAGAAAAGAAGTTTTTCAGGTAGCATGAATATACTACCCTTTCTTATTTAGTAATTATAATTCCAGTTATCCTGGGTTTAGAGGGAGGTCAACATACACCACTTTGTCATGCCTAAATGATGCCACAGGGACTATGGCACAAGTATGTTGCAGCTCATCCAGAACATGGATGACTTCTGGAAACACTAAGTTTGTAAATCTTTGAGAAAGGAAGAAGTGCAGAGTTGGCAATACACTAGAGGAGAGGAGAGGGCTTCCATATGCTCACTAGTTTTACAGCAGTCATTGCAGCTGGGAGTTCACCAAGAGAGCAGGAACTGCGTTCTGCACAAGATAAGATTTGTGTTGTAAACAGAAAACTTGATGTTGAGAAAGAAACAGAAAGTCAAGTCAAGCTTGGTGCTCGAGGTCAAAATATAAATCTATGTTTCTCTCATATAATTAAAAAGAAAATCCTTCAATTTCTTCTCATTGCTCAAATCCTTTGTTTCTTCACATATTCTAGCTTGACATTGTTCTTTCCTTGTCTGACTGCAAGAGATTGATTTAGAATGACAAATGTAATATACTTAATTTTTGATAATTTCTTTCTCTCTGGTTTATCTCTTAGTTTCCAAGAATGTGGAAGCATTTTGTTCTTAGCTTGTAGAAAATCAGAGCTCTTTAAGAACTGTTAAGCCATAACTTAAACATCTTTAAAATATTAACAAAGGAAACAAAAAAATCCATGCACAGTTATAGAAGAAATCAATGTTTTTGAAGCGTAAGGTATTTTGTAACATCCAAACGGTTCACCTTTCTTAGTGTGAACAAATCTTTCTTTTACACCCTATCCAGGAATTTCAAAAAGTTGGTGACATTTCTCCTAGCCTCTGCTACAGACACACTGCATTTAATTCCCTCTCTTTTTAAATAAAAGATTTGAATAGAAATTTAAAATTAATGCCCCCAGGAAACATTTCGTCTTGGAGTTCCACACTGCTGTACTTTTCATCTAAATATTTTGAATTTTTTTTTCCCTGAGGGTATTTTCAGTGAGGCATTGAACTGGAGTAGAAAAAAATCTCCAAAGCAATTTGGGGCAGGAAGCTCACGTTTGGAAAGAGACAGACTAGAGCATCACTGATGTTCCAAGACGCACGGATGGGATGGGTACTATCGTTGTTCTAAACTCGCAACCGAGTGAAGAGTCTCCTGTTCTCTCTTGGAAGTGATCTGAGAGCAAAGCGCTGTGGATGAGGCAGCAGCGAACAGACACAACCATCCGCAAGAAGCCACAGGAATGGAAACCCAGCGCAGAGCGGGACGCGGAGGGGGCTCTCCCGGCTCCCCGCGGCCCGGCAGGGCCGAGCCCACTTTCCCCGGGGGTCAGCCGGCAGGTTTCTGCCCGCGGCATTCCCAAAGGACGCGGTTCCTCCCGCAGCTGCGACAGGACGAGCTCGCGGCTCCCGGCGGTGCAGAGCGGGAGCGGCCCCGCCCGCACCGCACAAAGGCCGGGGGGCTC
>VZTN01028303.1:34626-75562 GCA_013400515.1 Erpornis zantholeuca
CGATAGGGCCCAGTGCCCGCCAGAGGGAGCGCCGTGCCCGCCGCCGGCCCGCGGCCTCTGCGGTTTGGGGCTGGATCCGGGCCGGAGGTCGGTGCTGGCCGGGCTTGGATCCTGGCTGGGGCTGGATCCTGGCCGGGACTCGACCCTGGCTGGGCTATAAGCGGAGGAAGGTTCCCCGGCGGTATACGGGGGGCTCTCCCTCACCGTGTCTCCTTCAGTATCTCTAAGATACAGAGCTGAACTGAGGGGGGTTGGTGGGAAGGGGCGAGCGGGTGCCCCTCAGGGCGCTTCGTCAGGCGGCGGAGATCACAGGATCGCTTAGGTTGGAAAAGAAAACTACACCATGGCATTGAGTGTCACGTCCAGGCTTTCCTTAAACACCTCCAGGGTCAGTGACTCCTCCACCTCCCTGGGCAGCCCATTCCAATGTCTAATCATTCTTTCCGTGAAAAATTTATTCCTAATGTCCAACCTAAACCTCCCCTGGTGCAGCCTAAGAGCATGTCCTCTAGTCCTATCACTGGTTGCCTGGGCGAAGAGACCGACCCTCACCTGGCTACACCCTCCTGTCAGGGACTTGTAGAGAGTGATAAAATAGAGATCCTGAAAGGAAGAGGCAAGGGCAAAGTCTGTACCAGGAAGAAGATAACCCTGTGCAATAATAAAGGCCGAGAGACAGATAATTTAATAAATAAATAAATGAACCCCACAACTAAACCAGCCAAACAAGAGGCAGAAAAGGAGTTGTGGGTGCTGTGGAGCCTCCCCTGATGCACCCACCTCAGACCCCTTGAGCAGGGCAGTGCGGCAGTGTCAGAGGTGCCCTTTTAGCACTTTGCCAGGTGGACGTCCTCTTGCTTGTCAGACCTTTTCCTTCAAAGGTTCCTTGGGCTACAGACCCCTAAACCCTGCTCTGACACCTGCTGTTGACCTGCAGCATCTGCCCACTGTCCCTAAGCCTTTCCCCTTCACCGGAAGAATTCTTTCTCTCTTGTGCCACCAGAGCTCTGGAGTCCTGGAGAGGAGTACGGTCACCCCGGCAGTATCACTGATGCCTGCATGGATGAGCAGCACAAGGTGACAGGCTGAGGAAAAGATGAGCCTTTGTAGTCTCTCCATGAGATCCTGAACCTGAGCACCTGGCAAGAAACAAAACTGAGGTACCAAGCCAGGTTGGCAGATGGTGCATCTGTCCTGCACAGGAATCTCCAGTCATCACTTCTCCCTTCCTCTTGGTGCAGGTCCTTGGTTCATTCTCAGATGGCTCTGGTGATAGATCTTGTTTCTCCTTGCCTGTTCCCAGGTAATTGCTGATCTGCATGTGGGGCTTAGCTACAGACCTACAGGAGCACAAGAGGAAGGCAAAATAAGGAGTCTGAGATATTAATGGGATAACACTACTGGCTACTTCTGCTTATCTGCTGCTGTTCTTTAATGCAAGTTAGGGTGTCTCCAGATTTACACAAAAAATGCCAGTAAACACTTTGCCATTCGTTTAACTGCTGCACTGGCAAATCTGGAGTGTCATTCCTCAGCTCAAGTTGAGCTCAGCTCATGATGACAAAGATGGAAACTTCTTGTAGGCAGGCCTAGGTGAATTTAATGCTTGTGTCTTGGACTGGGAATGGAGAGGTCTTTCTGGAAAAGGAAGACGCCATGAAAACTAAGATTTAAGCAGACTGACAATAAATACTTAAAGTGGGAAACTTTAATCTACAGGTCAAAAGCAACCTGTCTTGTCTTGTGGGAAACTACCATGAGGTGTTTTACCTAAATGCCATGTGCAGCATTGATGCTTTATGTAATTTTAAAATTAATTATTTTACTTTTGATAACCACTGAAAAGCTTTTGGAGTACTGAGTCATGGCTATTCTGGAAGGAGGAGTTCCCAGCACTATGAAAGATAAGTACAGAAATAAACAATAAACAAATACTGTTCAAGGTTGGACTTTTATTTAAGGCAAAATATAATCACAGCTTTAATATTCATAATATGGATATACACAGTTTGTTCTGCCACTATGAAGCTTAGTATTATCACTGCTTTTAAAAAGCTATAAAATCTAGTTTCTATCATAATCTACAATACAAAACTAATACAATAAACACATTCTGAAAGATCACAGTGTTTAAAATATTAGAAAAGCAGGGGTCCTGCTTTCAAACAATAAGGTGCATCTCTAAAGAATCAAATCAACCTTGATTCTACAGGCCTGTACCACATCATGGCTGTGAATGGCTGTAACACTGAGAAACCAATCTAGGGTGTGGCACGTACTCAAGGAATGAACATCACACACTGGAATACATTGAATAATCAAGTGTCACCAACACAAACTAGACATGAAAAAATGCCATTTAAGTTCCCTGTACTTTTTATTTGTATTGGTATTCACGTATATTGCAGAGATATTGAGATAAAATGTGTATAAATTGCTATCAAATAGGGCCCAGCTATCTGTGCTTTCCTCACACTGTACAAACAAGCCTTACTAATTTCATGGGACTCATGTGTAAAGGAAAGTTTGTAGGCCTGGGGTCTGGAATGACACTGTTTCACACATGTGGAAGGAGCTGCCTTACATGCCTGGAAGCAAGTGGAGGTTCACCACTGACAACAGCAGGTGGCCTATCAGGCCCTTAAAATGAAGGCAGGAGGCCAACTGAGTGGCAAAATCAGACCATTGTTAAAGGAAATCCTTCTGCTCTCATGTGTGGTCATGCTAATGAGAACAGAAGCAGAGTTAAATTTCTGGTCAGATAGCCTTTTGCTTCTATATGAAGTAAAAGTACATGTTTGACTAGAATCTGTTTTCTGTTCCCTATGGGATAAAATTGACTTAAGGACTTCTACATAGTCATACAATGCTGTTGCTGAATATCAGTACACTACAAAATCTCTTTTATTCAAATATCATTATGCCACTTGGCAAAATGAGTTTTTAATTAATTTTCTGCCATTCTAGTTGGTATTGCTGTACTTGATCTAAATGCCTCCATCTTCTCTTTGAGTTATGCAATGAACAAAGGCAAGGGACTCCCTCCTAAGCATTAAAAATAAATATAGCCTTGTATATTTTCAAGCAGATCGCTACCCATAAATTAATTTTTTTTGAGAGCATGATGTAGAATTTTATATATATGGGGTATAGGACCAACTGTGACAGTACAAATTAGTCAGAAGGTTTAATAATTCAAAAGCAGATTGAAAAGTTGGTGCTTGTTGGCTTCTTGAATGTATTTTTTTAAACTGCCTCATCATGGATAGTGCACATCACTTCTGTTCCATTAAAAGATAGGAGTAGGCAGTAGGTTCAGCTACAGGCAACTCCTTCACAGGCAAATGTTTTTCAACATTTGATGACTTTGCTATAATGACAATAAAATGCTGTTCAAGGCAGCTGAAACCTGCACAGTGCTTGCTCTACCACTACCTGTGCAATGAAACACTGTGCTATTCCCTTGGAAAATGCCTATTCACATCCCTCAATTGCTGTATTGTTTTGTGGGCCCTGAGCATTTTTGGCTTATGGCTTTGAAGTATGTTCTTCCCCTAGCAGTAGGATTTTTGGTCATTTTCTTATTTCTTTTCAATTTAGCTTTCTGCTGTTACTACTCAGACTAAGATATATTTATATAAACCGAAATGTCTTCTCAGAGCAGTCCAGGCTGTGCTGTTAGCCAGCAATTGCTATCAGTGCAGTTTTTCTGAGCAAGATTACTCATTGAAAATCTATAGGGCAATTTTAACCCTGATATACTAATCTTCCTACAGATTAGAATATGCACTCATGCCAGTGAATATTCAAGGTATGTAGGAGATTACTGCACCTGAGATTTACTTGGCAGACCTCAGAGATCCAAAGAACAAGGATATATTCTCAAAATGCATGCATACACTAAAATAGGTCACTGTTGGCATAAAACATGCAATATGTTGGCAAGTGCTGTGTCTATGCAGCAAACTATGTGAGTACAAAAACTTGATTGCTTATCAAAGTTTCCATTTGCACATATTGCCCCTCTACATTTTTAAATACAGCAGATACCTATGGTTCACTCTTTCCACAGTATTAAAAAAAACCATCAGTATTCTTGTCACATTCTTTCCATGTCCATATATAATCAGTATTAGAACATCAAAGTGGCATTACTTAATTTGACAGAGTAGCAATAAAGGTAATCCCGTTACTTGCATTCACTTATGTATATTTCCCAGAACTATTTAAAAGTGTATTTTGGAATGCTTGGCCACTTCACTCTGTTTCGATTGTCCTAACAGAACTGAAATACTGGAGAAGTGACCATGCTCCCTAGCAAGTCTCTGTTTTATTTAATGATGTAAAACACCAGTGACAGTTGTCATACAGGATAATGATTTTTCCTTAGTGGGTAGGAAATGGCACAGCCAGTGAGAAGAGACCATCTGGGAGCATAAAAGAATGTAATGCAAGTTAGTAGAACACCCTGCTTAAGCAAACTCAATCAATCTTATTTTCAAGAACAAAAGACCTGGGCTGCTTCTTCAGCCTCCTCAATATACTCAGAGGTTGGGAAACAAGGGCAGGGAAACTGAAGGCAACAATGATGCAAACAAAGCAAATATTGAAAAGAGTGGCACAGAATAAACATGTTATTATGATGAGAAGTTGTGAGCAGCTGGTAAAAATAAAGATATATTTGTTAGAATGGTACTGTTGATAAAACTTACTTCATCTGGTTCTATGAATCCTGAAATCAATAAATCTGGACACTACAGATTTAGTTTCCCTCAAAATTATTCCCTGACAGTAATCTACGGATGGCAGGCTAAAAGTCAGGAAGAGTATATAGCTCCTTAAACTGATGTGTAATCTACAGCTTTACTCACAAACAGCACCACACAAACACAGGTACATCACAAATAAGCACCAATACCCACATAATGCATCCTCTTGGCTTTAACAGCATAATCAGAAATACTATTATATCACTTAAATTCCTATTGCCTACACTTTAGAAACTAAACACAACCAAGAAACTAATGTGCAAACATGACATAGTTATTGTTTTACACTTTGAAAGAGGCTTCTCAAGTTTCCCATAACACAGTCTTTTGTCACAGCACTGTGGCAGAATCTGTTCAGGAATACATTTTTCAGTCCATAATGGCCCAATTCAGGAGCAGGAGGAGACAGCATCCCACGGAGAATGTCTAGCAAAGGTTGCATGATTGATTTCTCAAAGCAGGAAGAAGGGTACACAGAGGACCTTACTTTTTATTACACTGAAAAGTGCTGACAGCTCTACTCATGTTGCTTTCCTGTCAATGTCTTAAAGCAACAAATAAAGGTTGCAACAGCACATTTGTAACAGCATATATAGTACACAGAAAAATCTGAGAGACAATAAAGATGGAAAATATGAAAAACCCCTGTTCCTTTAATGAGTGGCATTTTCCAAAGAGCCCTGGGGTGTATTTGCACTGTGTTCAGAAGCTGTGACTGTAGCACATCTAGTAGCCACCTTAACACAGCCAGATCTGGTAAGAAAAGCCACAAATCTCTAAGAGTGAACTCAAACTGCCATGCCTGATAAAAGAGAGGAACAATTATGTTCCAAGATTTTTACAAGATGTATCCCATGAGACTGGATGTTTGTGTGCTCCCCTTGCTGGAGTCAGTGCTGAATTCACATAACCTGCAGAGATGTTTGGGACCTAGATTTCAAAAACTGTGTGGTTCCATGGATTTTCTCATTGTTGAATGGACTACTAACTCTTACTCAAATAACTGTTTTCTTTCTCTCAGGAAGCCAAAACATGTGGCTTCATATACAGAGAATGGCTGTGGGGACAGGAGATCTGTTTTGCACGTGCCGTTGATCACAACAGAGAAGATCAGAGTCTCCTCTGAATGTGAATTGGAAGAAACTCTGCGAAGAGAGATGCACAGGAAAAACCACTAGAAAACTAACACTGAGCTCTTGATTATTTCCTGGCATTTATGAAGAATCACATTTAAAAATAAATGCAAACTTGACCACTGGAAGTTAAGTATAATAAGAGTGATTTTATCTACTGCTATTATGGTATGTTTTAATATATATGTAGTATATATTATAGTATCAGCACTCATAACTTGGTCTGAATCTAAGTTACTGATTTATAATGCTTTAGATTTATTAAGATTTTGGCAATGGTTTTAATTTTCAAGAAATTCCTGAGAAATAACTAAGTGGAAACATTAAATGTTGTGGCTCACTGATAATTAAAGAGTAGGCACTGGGCACAAAATCAAAAGGTCATGATTACTATTCTGATTTGTGTAGATTCTGCTAAGGCTTAAGTTTGGAGTTGTTTGGGGTTTCTTTTAGGGTGTAGTTATCAAAACACAAGACAGCTTTTGTTTATGTTTGTATCCCTAAATAAAAGGGTAGGCAATAAATGAAGGATTTCAAAAGTGAGTATACATCACAGCAGAACTTATTTCTGTCTTCCAGCAAGACAGAACATGATTACAGGAGCTACTTAAATGCAGTAGCAAAAATGTTATTACTCACATGTTTGAGCTGAGTGACATCATCCTGCAATAAAAACTGAGATTGAAAAGTGATTGACCACAGGGAAGAAGTGGATAGGCCAAGTTTTACCTTCCCTAAACTTTTTGTTTTAGAAGGTGCCAGTTATGCAATATATGAGCCAAATATATTACAGGAACCAAACAGATAAAAAATCCTAATGGATTTGGGATCTTCACTATTGACAATTGACTTTGCTCTGATCTAACAGGAGCATTTCCACAGGGCTGGGCAGAGCACACTCACATCTCCACTGACTTTTTGATTCAGCCTCGTGTGTACATCTTCCCTATGGAATTCATCCTTCTGTGTGCACACATCTCACTGCTCAGAGTAACCAAGTAAGTGACATTAGTGGCTTTCTTAAAAGACCATCCAACCTTTTACGTGTTTTAATAAACACATAACAAATATATATTGAATCTTAACATTTCCATTCACTAAAAGATACCTAAATTCTTGATAAACTGATACAGAACTGCATTGCTTTATTCACCAATGAAATATGGTTATTTCTATGACTATGTAATTAATTAGAGCTGCACAGTGCAGGACAAAGTAACATAAATCCTTATCTGCAGCTCATGATAATGCAAACCATTTCATTAAAATAACAGTGGCAAGAGCAGGAATGGGATTATTATGTTAAAATGTGGAAAGATTGCAAGACCTGGCTCCAACTTATAGCCTGATCAAAGCCCACTGAAATGAAATGGGAACTTTAATCCATTAGGCATTAAAAATAAATAAATTGTAATCTCCTCCAGCTGAGAATGCAGGAAGAAGGACTGCATTGTTTGGCAGTGCCTGTAAAGCAGCGTTTTCTCTCTAACTTTAAGTTTTTGACATATTGGTCTTCCAGATTTGTCTTCATAGATATTATTCCCATATAAATAAAAATAAATAAATAAATAGCAAATCTATTTTAAATACAGATATTAATTTTCTATTTTTTAGTACAAATCTATGTTAGTGTTTTCTTTAGCTTTCATGTCACCATATTATAGATATGAAAGGATATAGATAGAAAAGAGCATATAATTGCAACTGTAAGTGCTAGTGCAACTAGTATTGAGCAACCCATTTATTTCTATCTAAATGATTTTCTAGCTAAAAAGCATTTGGGCATATACATGATTTTTTAACTAGGAAAAGAAGCAATTTTGAGTTTTGTTACCAGTTTTTTTCTGAGGATCGGTGTGCCATCCCAGGATTGTATTCACTTTGCAGGGTTTGTAGTGAAGTATTCATCAAGGAAAATAGGTTTTCGATCATATGAAATACTTAGGGTACTGTTCAGAAACACTGCTCTAAGTAATTAATTTTTAAAGGAAGCTTTTCTATCACTGAACAATACTTATCTAGCAATGCTGTACCATGAAGAAAGCATCTGCCTGATGTATCTTTGCAACAGAACTTTTCGATCCAAATGGCTCCACCCATCTTCCCTGTGACTGGGAAAATACTGACAAGACATGACACAGTTACAGTAGATCAGAAAGGAGACCAGCTCCTTGCCACAGACTGAGCTCTAAAAGGAAGGGTCCAATTCAGTGCTCATTTACACATGAGACCCTGCTTGCTGAAATGAACTGTGAAACTGCAGCCCTAACACACAGCTATATACAGAACTGCCATTATATGCATTACATGAAGACCAAAGAGCTCCAAGATACAGGTATTCCTAATACATGTTACTAAAACTAGCAGATGTGGTTTAGGTAAAAAAATCCCAGATTTTGCCCTTGTGGAGTGCAGTGACATGTCTACAACACCCTCCCCTATAAGTGCATTGCTCCACGAATGGTTTTTGCAGGACTCTTTTTAAAACCTACTAGATGCGTCACTCTGTCTTCTTTGCACGTCCCTGCAATTCTAGATTGCTTTTTTTTCACCAAATTAAAAGTTTGATAATGCCTCTTTCTCGCTTGAATAATTAGATAAATATCTATGACATCAGATTCAATCAGTTCCCCTTTTTTTTTCCCCCACTGACCCATTTATTTTGACCACACACTTTCCCACCCCCCAAGCCCCAGTGTGTATTCTTTTTGATCTGACTCCCAGCTACATTAAGGCTAGCATTAGTGGTACCCCAGCTCGTTTTGTAAATAGCTTGTCTGGACAAGTAAGTGAAACTGCAGGTGCCCTCTCCCATCACCACCGGGATGTGGCTCTGAAAAACATCAGTCTTTAGACAAAGACACTGAAGAGAGGAAACTCGGCTTGGTTGGGTTGCAGCAAATCAGTCAGGAAACACACAGTTCCTGAAAAACCTTCATACAGACTATATACACTTTCTAGTGCCCGGGAACCAGACTTAAATTCTTCTGTAAATAAGAACTCTGCAAACCTAAGAGGAAAAAAAAAAAAGAGTTTGTTATTATTTGATGTCCTTTTCTGTCTACATGTTGTCTGGAAGCATCATTTTAATAACATTCAAAAATTAAAAAAAACAGAATGATCATTATTTTATCTTTTCTGCAAATTTTACACTATCCAATTTCCACAAGAAACTGAGGTTCATTAGATCCAGAAGAGCCAAACTTTTGCAATCTGTGCATTCATTACGCTTGTTTAAGAGCTATAAACTTTTTCTGATTTCTGTAAAACATATAATTAAACAAATACTTTTTGATAACTTTTAGGATACAAACAATGTTTTGCATGGATACAACAAATTCTGTAGTGCTGAAATTGCTACACAAATTTAAAAAATAATCATATGGCTGAAAATCAGTCACCCTAATTGCTATACCACTTCCCCTTGTTATTCTGTGCTGTAAGGAAAACAATAACAAACACTGAATACTATGTTTTTAAACAGGCACAGTAAACTAGAGATACATAGTTAATTGCAGCACTGTGAGAATTTTCACTGGATCACATGTGCTTGAATCCAGACAAAATAGAATTAACCCTACTAGCTCAGCTAAAAGTAGGAATTATAAATTTAAAAAATATAAAATAACTGCACACCACATCCTATACTTACTTTCCACTTCTAGTAATATTGAATAGGGTTAAATGCTCTGAAGAAATCCTAAAAAATCGTGTTTTACTCTGCTCCTGGAGCTGGGTACACAACTTGTCTGAGTTCTGTCATGACATCAGGATGAGACGTGGACGAACATCATTCCTCCACATCCAGCCCAGTTCCCTTTGAAGGAATGCAGGCTCTCAGGCAGGGAGGGAGCCTGGCAGAACCCAATGTTCTCCCTCCACATGCAGCCTGGAACCAGATTGCAGAGCTCCCACAGAGTGCACCCACCCCAGAACTTGGCTAGAATTGACCCTGAAGCTTAAACACTCGAGTTACATACAAGGGTGATCACAGACTCTACTTTATAAAAGTTCCTGAAACTTTCTGGTATTACCCTAAATCCAGAAGACAGGAATGCTAACCTTTGTGCCCTGTATATATATTTTGAGTTCCCAGTGAGCCTATACAGCAGCAGGAACACATAAGCACTACCAGCCACCCCATGGCATATTCCAGGGCCCTTCTTCAGCAGGCCTTTCTGCCAGGTGAGCTCTCCGCAGCGGATACAAGTGTCCAGGTATTGAGGCTTCTTGGAAACCAGGTAAGCTTTGGCAAACAGATATGCAATGCCTAGGAAAAGAGCAGTGAGATTGCCTTTTGTAATAAGAATACCAAGGGTTTCACAAAACACATAAGAAAATAAAGATTAATACACTAAAAATCTGCAGTCTTGTGCTCTACACATGCCAATGTTGCCTCTAAATGCTCCATGTGGAGGGGGGAGTATTTGCTATGCTAAAGACACACAGTAGGATGTCCTTATCCACCCCCTGCAACAACACCACTTTCAATCTTTCAAAGGCATTATTGAATTTCAGGGTTTACTCTAACATTCCCTGACTTTTATAGTTTTAAAACAGCAGTCACACTTTTGACCTTAAGCAGTAAATTCTTAGCACTGTCTTCTACTGGTTTCAAATCCCCATTCACCTCACTTACTTACAATGACAGAAACACAAGGATGGGCAAGATAATTTCTTACACTGACAAAAGACAATTTTTTACAAAATGAGAAAAAGAAACTCTTTTTTTTTTTTCCCCAGTGAGGTCCACAGTTTTATTCTAATTATATACAGATATGCATACTAACTTCTGTTAAAAAAAAGCCATTTGGATTATTTCTAGAGAGAATTTAAATAAATTAATCATGATCTTCACCAGAGCACTGCACAGCTCACTGTGTGGTAACTTTATGAGAATGCACATGACACATAACCAAGTCGAGTGCCTAAGGAAATGTTTAGTTCACTTGTGGTCTGAATTTAACAAACACTGAAGTAGCTGAAGTGTTCTTGTAAGCTACATCTGTCTTATTACCCAAGAATAGTGATGGGATACAGGTTTTTCTGGGGAAGAAAAATAGCAATTGCTGAATTTGCACATCTCTAAGTGTAACTTCTTTATGTCCTTTTGGATTTTGTCACTTTGGTTGAATTTAACCTGAGATTATCTTCTACATGGAATCACCTAATGTGGAAAAGCAATGTGATCAGCATCTGGCTATTCATAGCATCAATGGGAAAAGAACCTGGAGCTCCATGGCACCAGTGCACCAGCTCGTTCTCCCGCTCGATTGTCTCCCCCAGCTCAGGGGGCCAGTTGCTGTTCTGTTCCTGGTCCATCAGGAAATCCACACTCTGCCACACGAGCTCCTGGTCTGCTGGCTGCAGGTACTCATAATAGGAGAGCAACATCTGCAGGATTGAGGAAAGCCCATGTGCTGCACCTGTAAAGAATAGAAACAATTGAATTAGAGGGCAGGCTTAGGTCCTGTCTCCACCTCATTGCAACTCTCCCTTGGGACAGATTTCCTTCACCTTCTTTATGCATATTAGAATAGTGCTTTCTAGCACTATCTAAAAAGATTTCTAGGTGCATAACACTGTATTTTACCACTTCTGTCATTTCTAGTTCCTCTAGCTTTGTAAAAACATGTATGTATTCTTTCTGCTCTCATTCTGATATGACTGAAACTCACTGTGTGAAGTTAAAGCGAACCTGAATTCTGTTTCAAGGTGTTACTCTTCTTGACTGACTGCTGAATCTGGGCCATTATTTTGAAGTCTTTGTTGAATGCAAATTGAAACTGGGCCATAGGTGGGTATTTCCCAGTTACTGACTGACAGTATCAGTGAGCTAACACCTAAATTTCTGTGCAAGAACTGTCTGTACCCGCCAGGGTCTATGGAACACACTGCTCAGTGACTGCTTTCTCTTCTCCCCTACCAAGTAACTGTGAACAAAGCTCACAGTTTCTGCTGTGATACTGTGCTTTGAGAACCCCATAAAAGAGCTGCTCAATGACCCTTCACCACTGCTTCAGATGAGAAACTGCCCATGAGGGGAGCACCTGACCTTGTGCCCAAGTTGCAGTGCTTATGGCCAAAGCCACTCTGCCATTCCCTGCACCCCAACAGAGAACATCCCTGACAGTGCCATGAGTAACCTGCTCCACACAGGCACAGACACCACACCTCTCACCACCTCTGCTGGCAAGGCAGATTTACCAGGGCAGAAAGAAGAGGGAATGAGCTCAGCAGCACCAGCCCTTTCCTCCAGCTCCTCAGTTCCACTTCACAGTTTTAGGAGGCTGGATGGTCCCAACTGGTTCAGGAGAAATCCCACAATGTAGATTCTATGTATTTTACCTCTGAAGTGCCTACTAGCTCAGCATCTCCACACAGCACTACTCTCAGAAGTGTTGGTGTGTTTTACTCACCAAGATACTCTGTTCCATAGTAGGAATACATGAGTGGGACTGGTTTTCTCTTCTTCACAGCATACTGTTTTCCTGATTCTAGTATGGCCAGGCAAATCGATTTAATTTGTGCTGCAGTAAGCACCTAAACAGAAACATCAAACAAACATCAAGTCTATTATAACGATTTCATTTTTTAAGACATTTTTCAGAGCTCTGCTTTTTTGCCAGTGTACAGGACAAAGTACTGCCTTTAATCTTATAAATATGCTGTAATGTACATCATTATTAAGAGTTCCTTACATAACACAGTTCATTTACATAATGTTTCTCAAAACCAGAGTTTCATCCTGTCTCAGGAAGTGAATGTCAAATCTTTAGCTGCACAGATGAGGTGAAAAGAGGCCCTCTAAGACTTTTTCCTTGCCAGAGATCCTTCATTGTGATGGAAACTGACAAGCAGCAGGCAAGCTTCGGAACAGCAGCCTCCAGACTGGGGGAAGAGGCATTAGGAGAAGACAAAGGAAAAGATAAAAGAAGTAAATATTACAGGCTTTATTGGGACACACCAACCTAGAGAGATTTTTCTACAAACAAAATTAAAAAAAGAGGAAGCAAGGAAGAGGCTACTAAATTTTACTGAAAATCACTACTATGTATGAGGGTTCAGAAACCTCTTAATAAAAGAATCAGCCTTTCTTAATACAAGAAAATACTAAGAAAAATGAAGTGCAAGATGGGTTTCTATGAAGATAGGCTAGCTGTGCTTGTGGGACTTTAGCATCACAAACAGGTTAATGCAGCCCCAAAAAATGACTAATGTCTTACTCTTAGAGGTAGAGATGTAAGATTGACAAATCATATATTTCACCAGACATGAGCTTTTCCACGTTAATGACCTAAAGGATTCAGTGAGAAATCAGTTTTACAGGTTTTAACTACAACTCTAATTACATGCAATTCACTGCAATCATCAGCAATCTCCTGTGTCAGCCACACCTGGACATTACCGACCAATACCTAGGCCAATTACAATTTAATTCAAGTAGTGTTTTGGCTTTAGGGGAAAGCCCATATGGCAGCAGTACTTTGAAGAACTACACTTCGACTTGTGAAAAGAGAACTGAGAAAACAAAAAGGCAAAATGACACAGAAAAACAAAAGGAAAAGGCTGTACAAACAGTTTTGACAAGATAAATGGCAATCCTAAAATTGGAATATCAGAATGTCTTTGAAATGCTTCTGAACACATTTGGGTTTGCTATAGTTTTTATTATATAGAATTTACAATTAGTTCTTCAAGTTGAAAAAATACTGATAGCTTTAACATGGAGACAACATCAGTTATGAACTATATTCTCTCATTTGGACTGTAAAAGATACTACAGATAATTAATGTCACTTAAAACTTGACCAAAAACTAACGGCTGAAAAATTTTGTTTGTGTATCTCACCTTGCTCCCTCATAACAAGGGATTTTATTACAACCTTGCCCCAAATGACTGATATTTGCAACCTGGAGAACAACCTACTTCTGATCTTGATTAGTGTTCTTTAACCTTACTGCAGTAGAATTAAATAAACCATTAACATCTGGAGACTTCACTCATTTCCAGTCACTTTTAAATTAATTGTTTTAGCTTCACAGAATTTAAAGAGATGTTTAAGGAAATGAGGAGAGCAAAGACACGGTGAGAAACACTGAATTCTCTCCAGAACTCTCACTTTACTGTCTTGAAATTTGGGACCTACTCCTCCAAATTCCACACCTTTTAAAAGCATTAATAAGGTCACTCTTTAAAAATAAATGTGAAAGAAAAGGTCTACTAATTGTAATATGCCTAATAAGGCATATGAGAAAGAAAAATCTTAATCAATTCCTTTTCTGTGTGTAACAATTCCTTCACTTAATATTATCAACTAGATTTAAATACAAAGCATGTTTTGCTAAGCTTATTTTTATGTTTGGCACATTTAATTTTTAAATTGAACTAATGACTATTTCAGAATGCTGATTGTGTATTTTAAATGGATATAAACTTCTATCCAAATCCAGCCTTCCACAGTGCTGCCTAAAGAAGTATTAGCTAGATAGGAATGCACCAATCACTGTTTTTTAATATACAGCAAGTGCAAAAAGTCTAAACACTTGAGCACTATGAATACTTAAGTCTATACAGCATATATACCCTTTTGGCTGGCAAAATGAAATATGCTAATGAATATCACCTCTTTTCCAGAATGCAGAAGCAGCCCATGTGGAAAGACAGATGAAAAATGGTATTTAAAATCATGAATGGATGGTAGCAACCCACCTGATCCACTTCCACATGACCAAAGGAAATGGGAAAGAAAATGACCTGTGTACCTTGAAAACAACCTTATTTCTGGCCACTCCGACTGACCTGTGTGCTTACACCAGGTAGATGTGTCCTAACTAACAGCTAAATAAAAAAAACTACAAGTCCCTCAATCCACATTCATTGTAGGGCTGCTGCCCATTTCCCAAAACACTTAAATATGAAGGATTTGCATTTGCTCCTTATTCTGGGAAATGGTTGGCTGGAACAGAAACTCTCACCATCATTATTAGTGTCCTGCCAAAGGCTGAATAATTAGCAATCACATTTAAGATCACCATTGGTCTGACACATTTTATTTCAACCAATTTTGTGTTAAAACCTCCTTAGATTTCTGTCACCAAAAAAAAAAAGTCTGTGGCTTGTCTCTGTGTGCTCTCTCACAGTATCTTTAATAAAACAGCTAAATATTATGACCAAAACAACAATCATAAAGTACACTAATCATAACCACAGACAGCACAACTGTGGTCCTACTAACTTCATTTTCATTTCAGTGTAGACATAATGCCTCTTTGCCCCTGGGAATTACTGAAGCAATGTTTAATTAGGGACAGAAAAGAAACAGACTGATGATCCTCAAGCCTTTGAAAGGATAAATTGTATATTGATATCACGTCCTCTGGAGCCGTCAGATGCTTTGATGCAAACAAAGCCAATATGAGAATATTCTACCTAGACAAAAATTTCATGCTTGGGATAAGACACATATTTTGACAAAATACTTGAATGTCACTTAATAGGAGTATAGATAAAATTACTCTTTATCATGTCAGTACTTGAATGGAACACTAATGACACTAAGACATACATTGCTAGTGCTTTAAAATTTCAGCTAATTCCTTTTTGTATTTTTAAAGACATCACAACCTGTTGTACCATAGAACTACAGAATGGCTTGGGTTGGAAGGCACCGCAAAGACTGTTTAGTTCCAAGTCCCCCACCATGGGCAGGTGGACCATGTTTCTCAAAACCCCATCCAATCTGGCTTTGAACAACTTCCCCAACCCATTCCAATGTCTCACCACTCTCACAGAAAGGAATTTCTTCCTAATATCTAGACCAAACTGGCTTGCTCTCAGTTTAAAGCCATCCCCCTTGCCCTGTCACTACATGCCCATGTAAAAAGCCCCTCCTAAGCTTTCAGCCGTTTATCAAAAACACACATTATTCATGTTCCTTTTCCATGTTAAGTATAGGTGGCCTGCCCACTTTAGTCAAAAGAGATGAGTTTGCCTCAGTCGATGTTAGAATTGTTCATTTTGGTCTCTTCACTAGATTAAAGTTTGGAACACATGCAGTCCACATTCCCCCTGCAATTTCTGTATCAATTGGTTGCTGGAGTTCTTTATTTTCTGTTTTACATCATTGTCTACAGATGCTGAGTGCTGCCAAATAACTGTTCCACTCACACTGGTGACAGCTACATTCCCATATACCTGCTACTTTAAGCACAACACATAGGCAGCACTTTAATACTTTCTATTTGTACCACTGTCTGTGTCTGAGAGCCTGACTTTGGCCACTGTGATTGTTCAGAAAGTCTCTCCATTTTTCTCTGGTGTCACTGCAGACAATATGCCTTTTCCCATAAAGGCATTCCACAATTTTGTGAATTATTTAAGGCAGGTCCTTTATTCAGTAAATCCCTCTTAAAAGCCAGCCAGGAAGTGCTATGTCTATAGCAATCACAGAGCATCATTCTGTTTTTTGTTAGCAATCTCTCACCCTGAGATTGTTTAGTTGAAAGTCAATAATTTCACAACTCCTTTTAATCTACTAAAAGAAATTTCACAATTATTGGTTATGACAGTGCTAAGCCCCACTTATGTGTTTTGAAAACTGTAGACAGAAATATTGACCTTGAGGATTAGGCAGAAAGCAGCAGGACGAGCTCTTCTGATTAGGGTAACATTTTAAGCACTTTTCATTCCTCTGAATGCTTGTTCAAACCCCTTGGCTCATTTTGAAAACCACTGGTACATCAAACTGCATACTGTATGGAATGTATTTGATGACTGTAAGCTTTTAATTCTTTTAACAGATCTGTATTTATTTCCTTAGAACTCTTTTCTGTAACAGAAGGCATTACTGAACCCAAGTATCATTATCTTTTGATAGATGCATGAGCACTTTCAGGAGGTAACAGCTACATTTACAATATTGTGGAAAAAAACTTATATGCACATAAAAACATTTTATTATGCACCTAACACATCAAACCTCTCGCTGTCACACTTCTAAAAAGCCATTTACATGAATTTGATCGTACACTTTTTCTGATGCTGTACAAAGTGTCAAAATAAGCTGAAGAAAATAGGTCAGTCTGCAAATAACATGAGCTTTGCAATTGCTCTCCTATACTGGTAGCCCAGCAGAGGGAGCTTGTGAATTAGTTATAATAACCCAAAATGCTGCAAAAAAGGACACACATATTTGTGTTCAGAAGGACAGCAGACACTGGAGTCAACTTGGTCATTTCATGATACTTATTGCAGCACATGATATGTAAGTTCATTCCTTAAGCTTGATCTTTTTCTGCCAAAGACAGGGACTGGCATTGTTCAGGAACCTTTCCACACAATGTCACAGCCAGGTTTTTGCCTTTCAGATGATGATAACACCTGAAGCCATGGAAGAGTAGCAGAATTTTGCAGAAATAAAACATGGGTTTGCCTCCCCTTAGTGTTATTCCACTTTGACTGATGTAAGTCTCCTTTGGCACAGTGGGAAAGCCAGCTCCAAGTACACAGATGCTCACTAGTCTGTTTCCCTCATGAGCACTGTCAACTACATCCATCTTTTAAAGATAAAAAATACATGGTTTTAAATCTCCTGAAGACTTTGGTCAATAAATTAGATTAGTTCCAGCAGTACTGTTCCTAATGCAGTCTGTTTGATGCTGTAACAGCATCACGTACTGTCTTGAGAGTGTACTTCCCTGTAAGTATGAATTTCTCATACTAACACAACCACATGACAGTGTGTTCAGACCCAGGAAGACTATTAATATGATTGTCAGTTCACTGGAAAATGGTACTTGACTGCAATCTTGAGTAAGTCAGACATCCCTATAGATCCCATTGGCATTGTTTGTTTTTAACATGTAAATTTGGGGGGGGTTGGGCCTTGCTCTTTCCCTCAGCAGCATGGAAACAGCAAAGCCAGTTCTATCCTGTTTTGTGAGTCACTAATCATGACTCCAATAAGAAACTGAAGGCTGCTTTCATTCCTGATGAATCAGATTACTGGTAAATAAGACAATACCAAAATTTTGTTACGTTAACAGAGTACAAAAAACTTCCACAGGTCCTACTTACGAGGGCTGTATAGCATTAAACCCATCAAATTCTGCTGTTAAACCTGTCCTTCAGAAGGGGAACATGAAGTGTTGCAGAAAAGGATGGAGCACAGTGACACCTGTCACTGTAGACAGGTGGCTGGCTGAGAGCAGCTGGTGCTGCTACACAGTTCGACAAATGCAACGAGAATCTCAATTCCTTACATCTCCACTTAAAAATTGAGAGTTTCAAAGAAAAAACAACTGGCCTTATGTGATGGGTGACAACATTTGGGGTCTTTATGTGCATCCTCCACACACACTTCTCTCCCTTGTGATTGTCACTGATGGGCATTTTGATTTGTCCTAAGATAAGAACACCAGGCAGGAATTGGATGAGTACCCAGCTGGCCCAATCTCCAGCAGCATTTTACACCCTTTTCCAGGCTGATGTGTACCAAAGTCAGTGCCAATAATCACAGCTTCCCCCATCCCTGAAATGCATTCAACATCCCCAGCCAGGTGGGGATTGGCCTATCCTTCCAGGCAACCTGTAACAGGACAAGAGGACTGTGTCTGGTGCAGTGCCAGAGAAGGTTTAAGTTGGACATTAGAAGAATTTCTTCCCAGAAAGGATGATTCAACATTGGAAATGGACTGCCCACAGTCACTGACCATGAAAATATTTAAGGAAAGACAGCAGGTAGTGCCATGGTCTGGTTGACATGGTGGTGTTCAGTCACAGGTAGGACTTGATGATCCCAGAGGTCTTTTCCAACCTAATTGTTTCTGGGATTCTGTGATTATGCAAGCAACCACACAGTTCCTCCTGAAATTTGTGCATGGTATTCTTTTCTTAGGACATTTCTCCCTAGGTGTTCTTATCATAGGACAAATCACAATGCCCAGCAGAGACAATGGGAAGGGAGAGGGTGTGTGTGGAAGGGCAGGAAGCATAAGAAGACCTGACTCTCTTTCATTGCTGCCATACCTGTCTTCAAGCTACTCCTATCCTGGGTCAATGAAGAAAGAGGGAAACATGAGTTTCTCCTAGTTACAATCAGGCTCTCAACACCTCTTACTCTGCTGCACCAGGGTGTGGCTGGATACAGCTATCCAGCTGTAATATAGTGCCTCTCCTAGGTCTTGGGAAGGAAAAAACAGGTCTCCATCACAATCATTACTTGAAGTAGTGAAGCACAACTCCCCTGCTCTCTGCTGCTGGAGAAATGAAGCAGGGAGGATGTCAAGGAACAGATCCCAGACCAGAGCAGTTCAGATAATCACCATGACTGAGGAGATATCAGTCTGCCCTGATAGCTGGGGTCCTGATCAGCCAAAGGTGGCTGGTCAGCAGCAAAGCCAGCAGGGCATTTCTCAGGAGGACAAGTCTGATCACAGGACAAGTGAGGTATCCCGGGATGCACTCCTGTGTTGACGCTTTTAACAGCAGCTGTCTGCACCCCAGCTGCATGTCCTCTGCTGCCTAGTCGAGGGTTAGAGTTACCACAGAGCACAGAGAGCCAACAATTTAATTTCAAGCATCTCTCCCTAGAATTGCACCCAAATTCAAGAGCTTGAATTGAAAAGCGTGTTTAAAAACATTAAAAAGATTTGCAAATTAAGTGAGAAACAAACCCAGCACTGCTTGGAGAGGCTTTTCCTTACATTACAGAATTTTATCCCAACGTTTTTCAAGAGGCATGTAAAATCCTTTATTTTTTTTTCCTTTTTCATTGTTACTACTGACTAGCCATATAATGCATGGCTGAGGAATTATGAGGACACAGACCCTGGGAACTGGCTAAAATGATGTATCAGAGATCACCTTTCTGCAATCCAAATCCTTGTTTGGAGCTCCTGCATATCAACCACTCTTTCACCAGACACCAGAGCAGTTTATGAGAGCTGCAAATGAGTGGGAGATTACTGCTGCATGGATACTGCTTTCCTTCCCATTCTCCTCTCACAGTTTATTCATGTATAAACTTCATCAGTGGGAAATCCTTTGACTCTCTTTAGTCTCAGTAAGAAAGTAAATCAGTGCATGAGTTCTTTAATTAGCTCATGTCAAAAACACAGCACAGAGTTATCAATTCCAGATGGGAGACTTAACCTTCTGCACTCCAGATACTGACAGTGCTGCATTATGAGGACAAACACCTTCCAAGCTGGGCACCTTGCACTCTTGTTGGGGTAACAGGCAGCCCAGCGTGCTGTAGCTGTGCTACCGCAGGATCCCATCCCATTTATAACACTACTAAGCAAGGAACATCTGCTCTGCCTGTGTATATTGGATCAGCTTACTTCCCCTAACAGCGGGTCTGCTGGTTCTCTGGAAATGATTCCATGCCTTCATCTGTTCCACAGACACTTCTAGTGGGAGCAACGCTGTGCCAGTGCTTGGACTGGTTCATGAACACAATCTATGCAGAGGCATAAGAAGTACTATCCATTCTTCCAGCTCCAGAGCAGCAGAACACAGGATTCATGAAAGTCCTTGAAAGAAATAAAATCTTTGTAATCAGGAATGAGACACCCTCCCCAAACACTGCATTAACCCATGCCTTTAGTCTGAATTAAAAAATGGTGCAAGTCCAGTTCAATTGGGCACCACTATTAGGAACTTAGGCAGGCTGCTCCTTGGGAAAAGGAGTTCATTAGTATCTGTACACACCTGCAGCACAAGATGGGCAGAACTCGATCTTGAGTCAGTCAGTAAAGACTAACATTGGCCAAAGGGAAGCTGACCTAGGCTCACAGTTCTACAAATGAAAATGACAACTGTATCTAGAGACCAAAGAAAGTTAATGAGCCACATCTGAGGATGAATTGAAGGTCTCCAGAAAGAACTGGACACTTCAGTTTCTTTGTTCTTTTACTTAATTGGTGAAGAAGAGCACTCAGCGATCTAATAAAATGTAATGTATTTACTTCTGAGGAGTACAAATGTGCAAAGAGAAACGTTCATGCTAGGACTTACTAAGATTATGAATTGTACAGCTGTCAAGTTTATGAAGACATAGTTAAAGATGTCACTAAAGAGAGAAGTGAAATCAGGTACTCAAAAGCACTATTGGCAAGGGGTAAGATGAAATGAAGACATCTCTGGTGCACCTCCAAAATTTTAGCTCTGAGAAACTTTGTCAAACTTTCTCTGGAAACCTGGTAATACCTGTGAAGTTCCTTTTAACTGATGTTTGGTTAAGGAAGACAAAGGGACAAGAGCACTGTGTATCACTTCACAATTAACAAAACTCCACTCTTGGTAGCAGTTATGTCCTTGCTGGCTGGCTAGTATTCCTTGTTTGGGCTGGGAAGGAACAGCTGGGTGATAGAGGGCAAAAGGTGGCACAAAACAGAGATGTTGGACTAACTGCCCTTGGGAAAGAGGGAAAGGGGGTAGAGAGAGAGGGAGAGAGGTGAAAGGGAGAAAGAGCTGGGTCCCATAAGCTATGTTAGCTGTCTGTGTCTGAAGAGAACAGTCTACATGCAAATTCAGTGGGTACTGGGCTGGAGAGAACAGTCAGTGCTTTGTATACAGCCTGTGTGGATGATTAAATGTTTTTTTCCTGCACACTTCACTGAGGGATCTCTCTGACCAAACTACTGCACAGAACCTCTATAATCACACTACCTTTCCTCTATGTCCGGATTACTGTGTCATTCTCATGCTTCAATTGTAAATAACATTAAAGCTGCATTTGTTTCAACAACAGTGATTATAGGTTGTTCATGTGATATCTCCAAAAAAAATAAAACCCAAATAAAAACAAGAGATTACACTTAAAAGCAACTATGTAATACAATAAATTATAAGTACAGGATGATGACAGAGAAAGATTGATTGCTAGTTCCTTGAGAATATCTCTAAGGATGCTCATCATTCAATTCATCTTAAGTAACACCCTATCTTAATCACCCAAAGTAATGGAAAAGAGCCTTTTCAGCCTCATGCAGCACTTCATATTTCAATTTCTCAAAGTCACTTTACCTATTAGATCATTTGTATGACTTTTAATATCAAGGTTCTCATTGACCTGAATGGGTCTTGACTGGGAGACTTACTCCTGGCAAGTATCATGTAAGAAATGCTGAAAATTGTACAAGTTTGTTAAGATTTCTATGTCTTGCTAGTAACACCAAAGGGCTGGCTCAAAGTTTGTTGGGACTGATAATAATTCTGTCCAAGTTAGCCCTTAAAGACTGAGGTTTCAGGAACATGAATTACTTGACAGAGTGAAATGCTGACCTCACTTGCAGAAGGTGAGTAGAGAAACCTAGCAGATACAGCTGAGCAAATATCCAGCTCTTCAAGGATTGATTCTACTCTCATTTCAGTCAGTTTGGAGGGAACTGACTAGCACATGCATTGTCATTCATTGCTTTAAACCAATGCGGAGTGCATGACTTATAAGACAATAAAAATATTTGGGTTTTTTTAATAACTTTTTCCAAGGCTGTGCATACTTTATGTCTCTATTGAATAAAGCTGCATTTATAAGCAGTAGATCTCCCTCAGACTCTCAAAGAACTGTCAACAAATATTCTCAATAAGACTGTCTCCTGTGATGAGCCAGGCAACACCCTGTCTTCTGCATCTAAATGAAAGAGACTACAAATTTCAGTTGAGGTATGAGGCACCACTCCACTGAAGCCAGAATTCCAAATAATGGTCTGTATTTTCTGTTGAGGCAGAGCTTTGCACTCATGCTGTAAATCTGTGCAAATACATTGTTTGAAGAATTAAAATAAAATTAAGAAGTTTGAAAAACTAAAATAAAGGATTGCAGATTATACACACAACAGCAAATTGTATTGGATCAAAACAATTGGTATCTCATCTTGCTTGATAGTTTAACTGGAATTCACTTGCCTTTCAAGCTGTTATCCCCAGGGTCATGGTTCACAGATGCAGCTGAGACTGTCAAACATTTACACTGTTTTCCATGGGGAACTTTTTTTCTGTCAGGACTACAGCAATTGGCCTGGACTACACCTGTCAAAAACATTTTACCACTTTTCAACTAACCAAATATTACAGTGTAAGCAATTGTAGTTCCATTTAATTCTACATATGAAATACATTGCTGGGTGTCATAATTTATTTCTTTCCTCTTTTTTGGCTTCCTCAGTGTTTTGTTGAGCATTGTTGACATGGCTGCAACCCACAAAATATGCCAGGGACATTCAAAACTCAGAAAACAGGCACTTCATTCTATACATTATTAGGCAGCCTTGTATTTTTTCCCTCTTTACATTAAAAATACTGCATTCCTTATCTGTCACCATCATCCAGTCCTTTTATCTTCCTCATACAAGAATTCCCAGTCTACTTCCAGAGCCTTTAGGCTCGTTTTGTGAGTGTTCAGACCTCCTCCCTCTGAGCAAGTGAACATGCGTCATCTGCAGGCTTACCAAAGTAAATAAGAAAACAGATACATCTCCTCAAAGACTGTGACAGAACTGTTGGAATAAAACTTAAAAAAAACTGACGGAGGAGGAGAGGCTGCAGAAAGCAGCATTTGGAAAACTATCCATAAAAGTGTTTACAGCTTGTTACTGTTAACTTGCAGAAATTAATTACTACTCATTTCTTCATTTGTTTCAAAGTAACACAGTTGCTGCCAGCATCAGCGGCTCCCAACCACAATGCCTTCAATGCTGTGGGGTTTTTTTTCCACATTTAAAATTAACAAAAGCTTGGGCTTCCATCATAACATGCTACCTAGGGATGCACAGAATGCCCTGACAGTGGCTTTTATATAATAGGGGCATGATTCTAACAGCTCAGTACCTCAGAAGAGTCCCTGACCCCCTTGAAATCTGACACTCACGGAGGAGGACCTAAACTATGTGTGACAATTTGCATAGAGCTGTGAAATCCCTGCTCAGTGTACTGCAGCACTGCCAATAGAAAGCAAACAGAAAGTGTTAGGATGCATGAGAGTAATACTGAAATAATTATTTAACAGCTACTTTAGCAGTGATTGCTTTGTTTTTTCTTTGGGTAATTCTTTGGGTCTGTTCTCCCATTATCAAAATAAACAAAAAAAAACAAGAAGTCAAGCAGAAACAAGTACTTAAGAGGTAATTAAGAAATTCTTCTAAGTGAAGCTAACATCTGTTTTCTGGACGGGAGATAATGTGTTAAAGGAGAGAACATGTTAACAAACACAAAAAAATCTTTATCTTGCAATGTATGAACAAAATGATAGTTTATGAAAAGGTGCAATTTTAAAGGCAAAATATCTCTGCTCCCCCAAGACTTGGGTAAGCTAGGGAAATTATTTCTGCAAAATTATCTGGGTCCACTCACACTGCACAATTTTAACAAACCAACTGAACCTTTCTATAATTGAGAATTTTTAGAAAGATCTTTGGCTTAACTGCTGGAAATGCTCCACCACTCCAACCGAATAAAACCTGAATTTGCCAGAACCCATGTTGTGTAAATAAATAATTATCACCTTTCAACTTATCCAATATTACACTGTAAGAACGTTTATTCCTGACTGCAAGAGACTGGAATGTTAAGGGTTAATGACTCGAAAATCACCCATTTCTGGAGGTGTGGGTGCTTTGCTGGGTTTGCACCCCCTAAGGAGGTGAGTTTTTGGGTGTGTGGTGCTGAAGCCTCTGGTCCCCAGAAGACAGAGGAGGTGAGCACCCACCACCGAGGGCTACAAGCTGGGCTTTGAGTCAGATCCTGCATGGTGGGATGGTGCCCGTTGTCCTCCCTCAGTTGTAAAACTTCCCCTGCTTCCCCTGGGAAAGGTCCTGAGGGTGTTCATCCCTTCTGATGGGGCATAGCCGATTCAACTACACTGATGTGAGAGGCAGCTCTCAAGACTTAGAAGGGGTCATAAACCATCAAAGACCCCTGAAGTGCCCCCAGACTCCTTTTTTATGCTTTAAACCCTATGTATGAAACCTTCCCCCTGCCAGGGGAAGTACCAGGGCATTCCCACCAAGCCTGAGCATAAATTAACCCACTGGGGGACTTCACTCACTGCTGATGGATCAAGACTGCAACCATCACTTTGTCATCACTTTGCAACAATCAGGTCTCATCATGGGATCCATTGGTTGTCATATCTTTCTACTCTTATGCTTGCTGTCTTTCTTTTCCCTCATATGTTTTCTTAAGTGTTATTTTTATGGTTTTATATTGCTATATTACTATACATAAAAATGGTTACATACCTGCTCTTCTTTGCAACCAAACTGTTTCAAATAAACCCTATGTATATATATTTACAAACACCAAACATTCAGTGTTATTTCACTCTAATCTGTCCCAAGGGACCTATCAACAAGAACCTGGGTTACTCTTGCCTTCAGGGATGGGTCACAGCTGACAGATGTTGTAAGGCCAAGTCACAGAATCAACTCCCAGAACTCAGCCCATCAATTCTGGAAGAAAAATAAACCCTTGTGTTTCAGAGCATAACGCCAGTCCTTAAAAAAGCAGGTTAGTCATGTTACAGACAACACATTTCACTTTCCACAGACATTTGTGTAGCTGAGTCATCTAGCACTGGTACAAGACATTAAACCAGATGGAGCACTGGAAACAAATCTTGAAAGAGAAAGATTTGTTTATACACTATAGTGCTCCTCACTGCAATCAAGTGGCAGCATCCAACTGTCCATGCTGTGCTGTGTGTGAAACAGTTTGAAAACTGTTACTTAAACCTGTTGTGCAGTTACTGTGCCTCTGCCATGCAGCAAGAGTTTCTTCCCATGCTGTCACTTCAGGTGACAAAGACACAGTTTGGGGCACTTCCCTCCAGGCCCTGCTCTGAAGAATGTTTGAGTATTAAATGGGAGTAATTTCAATCAGAGGTGCAATAAGATGCTCTAGCCATCAGCACACTCCGCTTAGAGGCAACGGCTTAAATCACTGCACTGTGTCAGAAAAAGAAGGGAGGTGAATTTGAATTACCAGGTCTGTGATGAAATCTCAAGGTTATTGCACATAAAAAGGTAAACCCCTGCTTGCACTGTAATTTGCTCAGAGCCCATTTGGGCTTAAAACCTGTAAGGGTGACAAGAGGTGAACACATTCTGCCCTTGCTACTGGGAAAAGACAGGATGCCAAACTTGCTTTTACTCCGCAGCAGGTCAGACCCTTGGGGCTCTGTGAGGGAGCAAACTTCCAGCAAACTGGGAGGGATGAGCTAGGTGGGATGTGCTTCCCAGCTGCAGCTTTACAGCCTCCTGTGGAGGATGTAGAGATGAGTTATGGCAGGTGAGATGGACTGCAAACTGCCACTACTGTGGGAAGACCTGAAGGAATTGCATAAACACCATGGAGAAAAGAGAGCACTATAAATCTGTACCAGAGCTCCACAGATGGTGAGTGATGTAGCTGCTGGCTTACAAATTTTAGCAATGCTTATGTGACCGATAACACAGCACTCCCAGGATTTGCACATCTATCAAAAGAAGCCCAGAAGATTTCCAGGGCATAAATCAGGTACCTTGGACATTCAAGCAAATCCAACCTTAGTCACCAGCCCAGGAAAGTTTTGACTGCAAAACTTTTGATATCTTGGCATCCTGGGTGAGTTTTAGGCAATGGAAAGGTCTGAGGGATCACAGGGTGAATATGTATCTCTGTTGGATGGTGAAGTTGTAGGGAGTCCAAACTTGCATTGACCTTGAGGATGTCATGTTGGGATAACAAGAAATGGTTATGGCTTTTCATTGATATTAGCTGATCATTCCCATGGAGAATAAATGCAAAGGAACCTAAAGAGCATTTACATTAAAGTAAGTGTTGAACTCTGATGTACTCAGACCCTGTCATGTCCAGCTTACTCAAACCTCAGCTTTATCCTAGCATACAGGATATTTCTTCCCAGACACATGTGCTTACACTAAAAAATTTAAATAGACCTTGTTTTAGCTCATTTTTTAATCTCTTGAGCTGTTTTGATACTTTCTCTCTGCTTGTGCATAGTGTCTGGCACTTGCTCCAGTTTAAATGCCAAAAAAATTCTTATCCACATAGCTGCCTCTTCTGGATCATTAATGAAGATAATAAATAAGGCTGGTTGCTACATCAGTCCCTTACCAGTACTTATGATTAGCTTTGCTTGTGGTCTTTCAGCCAATTCCAAATCCACAATGTCCCCATCCGAGCCAGCACGAATTAAGTTTTCAAAGAAGATTATCTTTGACACTGCATCAAAAGACCTATTCAAATGTAAACAAGGTATTGGCTACTGCTCTTTCATCAGGCACTAATTTTATGACTCTGTTGTTTACAACAAGTGATCTTTCTTGTCTCAAAAGACTTCTTTATTCTATGTCCTGCTGCTTTATATGCACAGTTCTACTATGCACACCTTTATTTGGCATGTGACACCTGGAAGTATGTCTAAATATTTGCTGCTGAGGAACAATGTGGCTACCTGTGAAATTAGTTAAATGAAGTAAATGACAAAATAGCATCATTCACAGGCTAACGAAGGCATAAATTAGTCACTTTAAAGTAGCTCCAGCACTGCCTTCAAGCAGGGGGAATTGTAGAGAACTCCAAGCTGGCGTCATGCCATCTTTACTCTGTGCAATGATCTGTAATTTGTGCCATGCCAATAAGCCACTGAATAGAAATATCAACTTAAGCTACAGGAAGAATGCTGACAACATAATGCAGGAAAACCGGATGAAGGTGATCAAGTCCTCTGAGTCATCTGAATTTTACTCTATCCTTAGACTGTGGTAGCAGCCTGATGTAGTAAAAATCCTGATGCTCTGTGTGTGGCTCCCAGATACGCCAGGGCACATAGAAAAGAGGGTTCTGAAGCAAAAGACAGTAACTAAAGAGTTTCCAGTGGCATACAGCGCCATTAGCATTGCCTGGAAATATGCCCACAACTCCAAATACAATCCAAGTCATATTTCAAATACAGACAGTCACTTATAATTCAATGCTGCCACATTTCAAGGGCAGAGTGAGAGTCATGGGATTTATCTGAGGAAGTGTGGAATACTGCTCTTTAAAACATAGCCCACTTGGTAAGTAATGGGATTACTATCTGTACTTTTCTCCTAGTTGAAAGATTTCCATTTGATACTGTAATAAAATTAGGAAAAATGTATCAATCTTCCCATTGTGCTACTTATTCTCAGTTGTGACTGTGTGTAAACCAAGCAGACTTTGGGAAAAAGAGACTGCTGTGTCAGAAGGCACAGTTCTGATTAAGAGTGCAAACCCCACATAGCAAGGAGGAAGAATAAGAGCGATGAGACAAATCACACCACTGCCAACAGTAATAAAGAAATATTCACAGAACTTGGCTATTAGCTTGCATGTAATTAACTAACAGGAATTACTATTACCTCGTGTTACAGATGACACATGGTGCCCTGGGAGCACTCAATGCCATCTTTTCTTTTGCTGGATTTGTCATTTTACATGATTGTTCTCTGCAGCCCCACCAGAGGAACTGAGCAAAGTAAGACAGAAGGGCCCCACACAGCTATTTCTGGACCTACAGATCACAAACTGTGTTTTCCAAGGCAAATTTGTTAAGTCAAAATACATGTATTTAAAACACTTTACCAGATGTCTTTCATACCCTATTTTGTGTGCTTAATATTCTGATGCCCTTGGAGTAAAGCAGCTTCACTTCAAGGGCCCAGAAGGACATGGATGTCCTTTGCTGTCTGTCATGCAGAATCTGAAAGCAATTCCATAAAAATAACGACAGAAAAGAACCTCCCTCATGGCCCTCGTGCTTGAGGAGTGTCCTGGCCATCTGCAGACACTGGAAAGAATGTTTTATCATCCCCTGGCCTGTAACTCAGCTTTCAGGAAAAGGTTTTGTCTTTTTCCCCTTATGCATCCTTGGCTGCTCACACATCCCATGGGACAGGGAACTCTCCTCCACTGGCAAATAGCAGCCTGAGGTTTAATACAGCCAGGAGATAATGTTCCTGCAGTGCAGGGGCATAGGCACTTTAAGGGTATTAAGTCTTCTTTCAGTGGTAGAGGGCATGGTCTACCTCCTACAATCATCCAGGCATTTTCACTAACAAACACTCAGTGCTGCTGGGCTGTGAGGCCCTTGAGAAGTGTTAGAGCTGCAGCACCCACTACACCAACTTTGTTTTTGTAGGGAAAAAAGAAATCTACACTAAAACTTTTCAGATCCACAATCTTCCCAATTACCTGCCAGAACTGGAATGATTTTATCAAACCTTAATATTTAGCTACTAAGAGAAGATTCTGCCCTTCTGTGATACAGCTGTTGGGGTTTGAGGAGCTCCCCTTTTGTTTTTCTTTCCCTCTTAAAGAATTTTCCCCATAGTTTTGTTGCTAAGGAATAAATTGCTGGGTACTTAAGAGAGATAAAAGACCTGGCTACAGGGGGATGAGTCCAGCTAGCTGCCCTCTTTTTGTCTGGGTTTTCTTTCTCATTGGGGCAGAGATGCTGCAAGATTTGAACTGGCAAAAAGAAGCTGGGTACAGCCCCTGGCTCTCTTGTTCTCCCAGCATTCGGATGAGAGAGAGAGGCTGCCCTCCTGGTGGAGGGAATCCATTGCCATTGCAGGCGCCTGCCTTCTGCTGCCTCCTTCTCCTGTGAGTGTAACCTGCTCTCTGGAGCGGCTGCTGCACCGGGACCTTATTTTAACATCCAGCCTCACTAAAAAGTGACTTTTCTCACCATCTGCTTGGTGTCTCAGGGGACGCCGGGATCCCAAGCCTGCCTTTGCCTGTCCCACCGGGAGCAGGGCCGAGGCTGCCCTTCCCCTGCTGTTCCTCTGCAGCTGCTGTGAGCTTTTGCTACACTGTAGCGCTGCATCCCCTGCCTGCCAAGACCTCTCGGGGTCCTGCTGCAACTCCAGAGCTTGATACATCTCATCTACAACCCAGGATTTGGCTCCGTCCCTGCTGTTCCAGCCTGCTGTTTCCCGAGGGTCCTGCCACGGCCTGGCTGCCCCAGGGGTTTGTGAAGTGACCTCGTCCTTCACCATCACCGCGTGANCCACCAGCGCCCCCTGCCGGCACAGGGGAACCATGGCACCCACCCTGCCCTGCCCAGCCACCAGCGCCCCCTGCTGGCACAGGGGAACCATCGCACCCACCCTGCCCAGCCACCAGCGCCCCCTGCTGGCACGGGGGAACCATCGCACCCACCCTGCCCAGCCCTGCCCAGCGCCCCCTGCCGACAGTCGAGAGAGGCTGCACTGGGCTCTGCTCTCTTTGATATCACTGCCATGGTCACTGCTGTTTGCTTGCCTTGATTTATTTATATATTAGTAAAGAACTGTTATTCCTATCCCTCATATCTCTGCCTGAAAGACCCTTAATTACAAAATTATAATAATTCGGAGGGAAGGGGGTTGCATCTTCCATTCCAAGGGAGGCTCCTGCCTTCCTCAGCAGACACCTGCCTTTCAAACCAAGACAACAGCAAAGACTAACAAGAAGACCATGGTGCTGAGTGAGTCCTTCTGACCCTTCTAGACTTTAGGCCTTTCCATGCTTTTTTCTGCAAGGAAAAAAAATTGCAATCCTTCACCCATTCAAGATACTAGAGGAAGTCAGAGGAGGTGGAATGTCATCGTGAGCCTACTTTTGGGGAAAGCAAATGGAGCAGGAATGACTGCGTGCTTTCTATGTACTAACTCAGGGATTGCTTAAGAAGAAGAGAAGGCTCTCTGGAGATTTCATCAATGTATAAACACCTGACTGGGGAGAGCAGAGGAGACAGAGCCAGGATCTTCCTAGCAGTGCCCACTGACAGAAAATTCTACTTAAATATAAAAAGAAAGTTTTTTTACTGGGAGGGTGGCCAGGAAAGGCATGGGGTAGAGATATTCAAAACCAAGTGGACACAACCCTGGGCAATCTGTTCTGGCAGACACTGCTCTGAGAAGAAGTCTGGACCAGAACATGTCCAGAAGTCCCTTCCAACCATGGCCATGCTTTGACTCTACAACTGAGCCAAATCCAAATCTGAGTATGCTCATCCACTGTTCAGATAGATAGTGTGGATTTTATTAATTTAGAGACCTTTAGATTCAAGTCCAAATTTGACTCATCTTACCTGTGTGTTATTTTTTTTTAATTAACCTCACAATATTTGTTTTACCAAAATAAGCTAGCAGTCTCACAGTGCTTAGAGAATAAAATTAAAATAGGGCAAGTGCATTCATACTACAACTCTGTCTATATTTTGTGTCTTGGATGTGTAGCAGTTAAATGAGCATTATTTCCAGGCATTTTTTATGGCATAATAAAAAATATGTATGGATGAAAAAGGCAGCCTGGCATAAGAATCTCATGATGGATTCAGCTCTGTGAGAGCAAAAACAAACAAATCAATATTTATTTAAAGAGGCTGAACAAGTTTCTTTTTCTGTTCTACTGCTAAGAATTTTCCCTGAGTTCATATTTGACCAACTTAGCTCTGATTGAATTTAAACAGCTCCATGTGGAATGTGTATCTTGCAGTTCATTGCTATTATAAC
Source organism: Erpornis zantholeuca (assembly GCA_013400515.1). NCBI lineage: Eukaryota > Metazoa > Chordata > Aves > Passeriformes > Timaliidae > Erpornis > Erpornis zantholeuca. The sequence continues at coordinate 66,059 of VZTN01028303.1, forward strand.
TGGAATTTTGACTACTTAATCACTGGCTTTGTCTTAGAAAACTAAAATAAGTATAGCATTAGCCATTCCACAGATGGCAAGAAGAAGAGACAACACTGAGCTTTATCTTTACATTAGCAACTAAAGTAAATCACAAGAACAGACTAAATTTAACCTCCACACACTTCAGATTTCACTTACTCCTTGATTTCTAATGTGGAAAAAATAATTGACTCAATACAGCCCTCTCAAATATATTGTTCCAAGTGTACTTCCACAAAAGAACTCTATCACTTCACAGATGTCCCCTGGATATGTAATGGCACACCTTGTGTTACAATGTAGAATGACACATTCCCAGTTTTATTCAGGGAACAAAGGAAAAGAGATTCTCTAGTTGGCATTAATGACACAAAGCTCCTTCAGTTGAAGAAGCTTCTCATCTTGCATATCACAGCACAGTGTTCAATGATTTCCTGTCTCCACACGACCCCTGCCTACTTCACTTGTTCAGAGACTTTTCCTAAATGGGTGCTGGATAACAGCAGGTCATGAGCTGGAGGTGAGTCAGTGTCACGCTGGTGTGAGATGCAAACACTTTACTGAGCCATCTATACGGAAAAAAGGCCTGGAAGAAATAGAGTTATCTCTTTGTTAAATGCCTTTGCCTGAACCATGTGTCCAACTTCTGGCACTCTTCAGGAAAGGCTGGAGGGAGACTGGCAGAGTGCAATGGGAATGACATAGGAAACATGACACATATGGGAAGATTGGAAGGATTAGGATCGTTTAGAGAAGAAAAAAATAACGGTAAAATTTGTAACTGTGCTGAAATATATAAAAAGCTTCTGCGGAGACAAACAAATTGTTTTGCTATTTTTCCATGGAGAGGACAAGGAAAATCAGGCTTAAATTACAGCAAGATCCAGATTAGTCATTAGGCTGGACTTTCCAACAAAGCAGTGTGTCAGACAGCCAGGGCAGACCGTAGATCCCTCATCACCGACTAGGGGTGTGAAGAGCAGGTTAGAGAGGGACTGCTGGGAATGACAGGCACAGGTACACCTTCCTGTGGGTTAGATGGCAGCCTCAATTACCTCTCAAGGTCCTTGTCAGCTCTTTGATCGTGGTAGGGATATTATTTCGTTGTCAGGACTGAGCAGAAAAACTGCAGAATGACACCAGTATGGAATTAGCAACAATTACCATCTTCCAATTCTGCACTGACCCACCAGCACAGAGCTTTGTCCTGTGCTACTTCTAGCCCCAGGCCCACACACTTTTAAGAGTAGCCTTCATTTCCTTGATGCTGAAATCTAAATATGAACAGCACATCCCCAATTTATAATCCTCGAACATGTTAACATTGTCCCAATGAGGGATTGGAAGCATCCTGTGAAGAAAAAGGTTAGCCACACAAAATAACTAAATGCCTTGGACAGATAGAAGGTGTATTTATCTGCCATATTTCTTTTGTCCCAGATAATTCAGTGCTATCAGACATCCATTCCATCTCACTCATGATCCACTGTTCTTCAACAAGAGATACTAAGCCATTAAAATGAAGAATTCAGGAATGTGATCTACTGCAAAAATAGATTTATGGTTCTTCTCTCAGACATCAAAATATACTGAGCTGAGAAACACCAAATGACTCAGCCACAGCTTGGACTGCTATTAAGATACTTTTTGATCATGTTTGCCTAAAATGAAACAGCTATTTCAATTATTTTGCCTTGGTACTCCAGCTCACTATCAATTGAAAATAATCCTACAACACAGATAAGAAATAACTGGTTTTGACAGGATATTGTCCCAGAGCTCTGCTGTAATGGAGTGGACAGAAGGTTACACAACATCACTCGGTGCTTAATCTCATGCTTGTCAATGGTCAAAGAACTCCCTGCCATGACAGACACAGACAAAGACATATTTTGACAGATCATCTTATCAAAAATAGTGACCTGAGTGCAGATTGAATTCTGATTTTTTTTTTTAAAGGGGTGGAATAGAGAAATTGGGTGACAGCAGAACCGTGGGGCTTGCCCATTTTGATTGGGTCCCTGATCCTCTCAACAGAGCTTCAAGTCTGCTCAGAGGCAAGGCTGAGGACCTGCTCTGCAATCTTTACATAGCCTGCCAATGGGGCTGTGGGCTGATTTTAAGACTGTCCAGCTGAATTAAAGGAGTAAAGTGATTGATTTAATGAAGGCAAAACAAAAGAAGAGGATCTTTTCTACATTTGCACCCTGTGCATAGCTGTGCTACTTCTTTATGTAAAAATCTAATGTTCTAACAATGTGTATTAAATGGTTACAGAGGAACTTACAGCTTACTTTTATCCCTACATTTCAGTGCTGTAAAGTGCTGAGGATGTTACACTTTTACAGTCTAATTGTTGTTAGCCTGCTCCTCTTTTCTTCCTCCCTGGAGCAGCTCAGTCTTTCATATTCCTGCTTCTTTAGCCTGGTACCAAAGTAAGGTTTACTAACAGCATTACTGTTTAGGTTACACACTGATTTATAGTATTATATGCACGTAACAGGAAAATATCAGTGTCAGAAGTATGGCAATGTTAATAAAAAAGCCTCTATTTGCTCCCAGACATCAGAAGTCTCAGTTATTCCTTAAAGAAAATATGGAATATAACACATAAGGGTGTGCTCTGACTGGTAAGCACTGAATGTGATGACAGCTATTTCTGTAAATGTATGAGCATATGCAAAGAGAATACGGGGACAGAAGAGTGACAAACAAAAAATAAGCAGACAAAAATAGTAATTTGCCTCAACAAAATGTAGCTTACTCCTCTGCCTGTCCTCTTCTCTCTGCATTTACTGTTCTGTTGAACTTTTACCTTCTTCTAAATTGAGTACATTGGACATCAGATCTCCACCAGTCTGTCAAATAATCTGATTTTAGTTTTAAATCTCCTCTGCTCCAAGGTCTACATTATTTCTTGCCTTTTCCCCTTGATCCTTAAATTCTGCAACCCTTCTGCAACTTTCCATTTTCCTATTTTTGCCAGCAATTAATTCCTTTGCTTTTAAGATAATTTTTTAATTGTCTCTTTGCCTCTCTGTTCAGCCTTTGTCAAATGTCTTTTTCCCCATGCCTGCCTGTCTCTGCCTCCACACACTCCATCATATATACACATTTGACATGCAAACTCTTCCTTTCTGCTGTGTCATCCAGCGTTACCTGTGAGTTAACACAGTTTACTGTGGCTTTTGGTCCTGTGTAAGCACCAGCCCAAAAAATCATGAGGTAAAACATCAATGTCAAATATTTCTACCTGTAGAAACACAGTATTGTAATAAAGATCTTTGGTGTATGCATAAAACACAAGATACAAAAATCTGAAAACCCAAGGCAATCGATTTAAGGAACCTGTGCCACCAAAGTGACCCCAAGTAACTAATGCTGTGAAAAACACCAGCTCCCAGTCCAGCCCTGCACCTCTCTGATGGAGAAATCCCCTGCATCTTTGCCTCAAACACCGATGGCTCCAGATGCTTCCAGAGATTCAGTCACCAGACACACTCCACAGGTCCAAATAACTGCCCAGCACCTTTCCACACACACACCCTTGTTCCAGTTCCTGTGTTTTGTTCTGCAGGTCTCACCTTCAAGTCAGAGGCAGCACTGCAGAGGGCAGGGACACTGCCTTGAACATCTCTGTTTCTGAGCAGCATCGACAAACTCCAAAGAGTGACCTCAAAGTTCTCCATGGGGATGATGAGGAAGGTGACTGAACTGACAAAGTTTAAGAGTTAAATGCCAGCACATGAAATTTAAGGGAACTAAGAGAAGGACTAGAAAGTAGTGATCTATTCTGGATACAAGAGATGCCTCTGCATAACTATATTTCCCTTTTTCTATTAAAATCTCTTATTATAACATCAACTATTACTGCTTGGGCAGCTTTTTCAGCAGAAAGATGCTGCTGCATAGACAAATGTTCTTCCAACAGCACAAAGACGTACAGAGATACACCACTGCTTTTGTACAGAACTGTCTTTTTAATACCACTCTTCAACTATAAGCAGTTGAAATCCATATTTCTGCAGCAGAATACATCACTTATGTCGCTAAACTTGTGTCAATCAAACCCCCAGTTCCAGGAGGATCCAGTCTGTATTACAGTGCTTTTTTACTGGCTGGTAAACAGTGCACTTGAAATTCAACATTTTCAACCTCCAGTTTTCTACTTTGACTCTACAACTGAATATTCAGTGTCCACTGCGTTGAACTGAGTCCAGGCAGCCATTATCAAGATGTCCCCATCTCCCAGTCTGAAGGCTGTTAAAATAAAAAGGATTCACATTGCCTTGCTGAAGAGAAACAGGGAAATTCTGAAATGTAGACCCAAATTATTTCATATCCCTTTAAAAAAATAGAAAAAAACCCAGATGCAAATAATTCCTTCCCTTTGTTTACTTTAGAAAAACAGGAGTTTTTCAGCTCCTAGTTTAAATTCATCAATTTAAGCAAATTAATGCAAAATATATCCCCTGTGTGTAGTTTTGGAAACCATGACTAGGAGACTGTACATTTAAAAGAGGCAGGCTAGGATCGAAAGATTTTATCTGTACTGTTAACTCATTTTAATCCTCTGGCAAAAAAAGACTTCCTGGCTGTGTAGTGGCCTGTGTGAAATGAAATAATGGAACCAGCACAGTCCCAGCTAGCACCACGATATCTGACATTTAAAACACCACAACGTTTCAGACAAACTGGCAAATTCTTCCACAGAGAGAAAGGACTTTAATGGCCACAGTGAAGGAATGCAATCTCACCTAAAAGGCCAACTCTCCCCTTTCAGGCACAGGTGAGATTAAAAGCCTGACACAGGGATTCTGCACTGCAGCACTTGGAGGTGCCTCAGTTTTGTGGGTACTTTGCAGATCTCCCTTCCTAAGATCTATCATTTGTGTGTCTTTCAGAAACACTATGTTCAGCATTAATACATCTACATTCCACTTTAAAGAGTTGCAAATGGACATGTTCCAGGCAGGACTCAGGAAGATTCTTCCTCTCACACTTTTGAATTTTTTTCCTAAGTGATTAAAAAAAAATAAAAAAGTGGAGCAAAGTAGCCTATAATAGTCTTTAAAAACTAACCTACTATCTGGAGGGAAGACTCTAAGGAACAAATAACATCATGTAGAATTGTCTGAGGAGCTGAAAGAAAATAATTTTCATTCATTTGCATCTTCTCTCCCAGAATATGATGAAATACACAGTGGTTGGACCCTTCAGGTTCCACACACTGCACATCCATCCGTTCCACTGCCTTTTAAAATAATGCCTGACGCTTCCCTTGCTCTGGCACCCAGATCCCAGACATCCCACAGCAGTGCTGTTCCTGCTTTCCTCATACCAGGTGAAGTTCATTCGGCTTGATTTGCAATCTCGTGAGATCCAAGATAACAGAGGCTTTGGTTATAGACAGCAGCCATGATAAGAATGGTTTTTAGCAGGGCCCTACACTGAATGAGGTCCTGCTAGAAAGACCATTGCCCTTTCTGGGCAGGCCCTGACAATATCAGAATTGTGTACACTCTGACAGGGTAACAGCACTGGAAACACACACACCAAATCATGACCTAGCACTGGCTGGAAAAGAAAATTGAGATGCCTCTCTGTCACACAGACAACAGAAAGCTTAACCATCATGGCATCAAAGAGCCTCTACAGGCTCTCAAGACTCCCCAGTGCCTCAGTCCATGAGGGAACAGGTTTGGCCATGTTGCTGCCACAGTGTGCTGTTTCAGCCTGTCACCCCTGCAACTGCAGGCAAGTGTCTCTCACAGGGTCCCCAATGTCTTTCGAAACCACAGTCTCCAACGAAATCACAGCACTAGGCTGTGCAAAATGCTGCCCTGTCTCCTACAGGGCACCACTGCTGTGCTGCTGCAACCCCGAGCCCGTGGAAGTCAGTCGAGCCCATCCATACAGTCAGTTATTAAAAGATAACCCAAGCTGAGCTAAAAGGCAGCAGCATCTTCAGCAGATGGTAATACGAGGAGCCACTTGAACTCCTGTACCTTTTCCTCTGTCATCTGACAGTTACACTGCCAGAGGGGAGTGCAACGACCGAGGCACACCATGCTCCATCAACCACGAAATGGGACAGAAGCACATGGAGAAAAATTGAGGAGAGGATAAAATATCATCCAAACAGAGGCATGGGACCACCATTTTAACAGTGTCTTACTGCTGTTTGCCCAAGCAAACAGAGACTGAGTGAAGGTAATTAAAAGCAGGACTGACAGATTTCCCCGAGGACACACACAATGAACCAACACTACAAGCAATAGAAAAAGACGTACTTAAGAGAGAATAAAACATTTTTTTTCCCTGAATGGTGAAAACACAGCAGTTAAGGACAGTTAAAGTACATGCACCTTATAGAAATGACACACTGTTTCTGCCAAAACAGTATTTTACCTATCCCTGTCTGGAAAGCACTGACTGCAATATAATGGAAATTAAAGAAGGGATGAAAATAAACATCTTTCCTAATGCACAGTGCATCATGAAAGTCAAATCCTGTTAAGCCTTGACTGTTGAAGTAATCCTTACTCATGCAAAAAATCCCAATTAATTCATCAGGGAAAAATGCTGTATTAGCCTAAAAATCTGAAAACCAGCTGAATGCAAATGCCTTCTTCACATGAGGTCAGTGTTATCCAACAGACTGGATCTTTCAGAACAGTCCATTAACTTCATGAAGAACGTGTGGAGCTTAAAGACACCAGGACTCTTTAGCAAGAAACTGAAGTACTGGGGCACAGCAGCTGAGCCAAATTCGTGTTTGCTGAAATAAAGATGTTTCCTTCTGTCCCTGCTTGGATGAAACAAAAAACAAACCCAAGACATAAATTATAAAATTCCCTCAAAAGGCTTTTCTCAAGGACAAGCGATTTCTCGTATATAGGTCACCATTTGACTCCTTCAGAGGGAAAAACCACGCGGGCAGCAGCGGCTGTGTTTCAACGTAAGGAATGGATTTCACTTTGCGCTGGAAACGTTTGCACAGTGTCCTCAAAAAAAAAACCCCAAAAAACCCAAACGTGGGAAACAAGAAAACATGCTGCAATGAGCCATGTGAGGCTGTGCACAATCAAATTACAGGAGGTAGCATTTTCCAGCGGTTGGAATCACAAGATATTGCTTCTATTCTGGGATGTACCTGGCTTACAGTTTGACCTTGGGTAATAAATGACATGCACTCTCTCTGGGCATCCCTTTCTCCATTTGTAAAAAGATGCAGGGTTTGGTATGGCAATGTACTAATTAAAATAATTCTGTACTAGGCTGGGAATATTGTATCAAAGGACACAAATTTTGCTTAAGCCTGAGTACATAGAGACTAGAAATCATAATTTTCCTTACAACAGAACAAAATATTTCAATTGGAAGCTTTTAAAATATTTGTTAAGATTAAAAAATTAATTTTTATATTATTAATAATTAACAGTGTGCTTTATTTCTTGCACTATGCATTTTAAATTATGGTGTATTTGACAGAAGAAATAATACTATAGATGCACATTAGCTTATCAATGAAAACATCAGCAAGGGGTTACAGGATATATATATATATGCTGGCAAAACAGCAATTAACCCACCTGCTACATAGATTTCTCTGTAAGTGCTTATCTGTGAGGGTGTTTAACTCTTTACAGCTTCCTTTAGTATGATTTTTCACCAAGCAAGCACACAGAGAAGAGCTCTCCCCTTCCTCACGCTGCCTATGAGAAGTGATTGCACCCACTCTCCCAACTGCTCAGCAGATGCTCTCAGGGTTACAGGGCAAATGGAAAAAGGCATTAAATAAAGCAGTAGAGTGCAGGGTGCCACCTTCTTCTGCTGGTATGTCACGACACCATCATAAGCACTGACATGGGTGCTGGACACACTCCTCCAGTGCAAACTGAACCAACAGGGATGGCTTATTTCTCCACAAGAAACCATCTTCAGGCAGGCACTGCTGCACATAGGATTGTGATGTGTCTACAAAACTTTCCTGTCATGGGAAATGCCAACAGAATGAAAAGTTTGGTTATGGTTGCAAATAACATAACCATGTTTATGGTTATATTGTCAGACAATCCTATACACAGAAACAGCATGCTTTGTATGCTACTTGAAATGCTTAGTGTGGCAAGAATTCTAGTTCAAGGTAATCACAGTATTTAACTGACTTAACATTCTTCCTGGCTTCTCTGAATACCCTCAAGCCTCCTGAGACCTCCATTAAGTGAATTTCCTCAGACTCCAATTGCAGTGACTGCTATTGGATGGGGCAGAGTCACTGGTTTTTACATCATTTATTTACTTATAAATAAATGCTGCTTCCTCTCCTGGGAGGGAAGAAAGCCAGAAGCATATGAACTTGCAAATCAGTGATTAACAGAGAAAACACAGATTGGACCTGACAAGAGGACAGGAGGAAAAAAAACCCTACCAACTGCCTGCTCAGATACCACACTGACCACTTAGTAACAATCACCACAGCAAACACAATCCGTTGCAATAATTGTTATGCCATAATCAGTGGAAGGTCTGAATTATCAGCTGAATTGTACTTACAATGACAATGTCTCGGGGTAAAGTTCCGACTACTGAAACCAATACTATGCTGAACCATAACCACATTTCAGGCTTCCAGGAAAAAATCCCTTGCTCTCATTCATGAAAAGCACCAAAATACAAGGCCAGATCTCTGAAAGTCTGAATGCTGGGGTTAGCAAGACCAAACGCCCCATAAAACCTGGTTCCTTGCTCGCAAACTACAGCACAGCACCGCTTAGTACAACAGGGTTCCTCACTCTGTTTTACTCAACGCTATTTCCTTTCCTTCCCACTTCGTTTTATGGACCTACTCTTGAAAAGCCCGGGGTGGCTTCTGCCAAGTAATTCACCACCTGGCAACCAACAGCTGCTGCTCTCGGCGTGCCCTGGGATGTAGCGCTCCGCTCCACAGCCGGGACCCCATCCCATTCCCTCTGCCCAAAGCTCCATCTTTTCATTTCGAGAAGGAGCGCTGCGGAGGAGCAGCTAGCAGGAAAAGCCCTCGCTTCCCGCGGGCTCTTCCTGCAACTGGCCCCCAAAAGTGCAAGCTGCAGACAGCCGCGGCACCGCTGCATCCCCCTCTAGCACGGAGGGCACTGTCCCGGGCCGGCAGCAGCAAGGGAAGCCGCCGCGGGTGACCGCCCCAGCTCCCCGGGGACCCACCGACGGCGGGACCGGTGCCCCCGGGGCTGTCCCGCTGCCCCCGTCCTCGCCCTTACCTCCATGCCGAGCCGCTGCTTCAGCACCAGCGCGGCGCACAGGTACCCGGCGCGGCCCACGAACAGCTCGTCGGAGCCGCACTCGAGGAAGGAGAGCGGAGCGCAAACCTCGCTCAGCTCCCTGAACTTGCCCAGGGGCCGGGCGTAGTCGGGCAGCCCCAGGGCGCGGTAGACCAGCGCGGCCACCGCGTACACCCCGGCGCCGCCCAGCAGGAAGGCGGCG
>VZTN01028303.1:75848-131220 GCA_013400515.1 Erpornis zantholeuca
GGCGGAGCCGGTCCGGATCCGGCACAGCGCGTTCAGTGCCCGCCCAGCGCCCCTCGCTCGCCGCCGCCGCCCCACATGTGCTCGGCGAGCGCTGCTCGGTGGCCGCCCGGGATGGCTATAGCTGGCCCGGATCCCCGGACCGCCGGGCTGAGCCACGCAAGGGGCCGACCCGGTTCTGGTGTCCGGCTCGTCCTGCCGTGGGGTTCTTCCTTCATCACCGTTGCCTGACCCGTCTGTGCATCCTCGAGGAAAAGGGGTTAATTGGGTTTTCCATCCTCCCCAGGCCGCTGCTCTCAGGGATGCTGCCATTTGGCTCAGGGATGAATGCTGGGTCTGCTGGAGGGATCCAGGGGCTGGAAGGGTGGCCGGAGAGCTGCTGAGTTATTCCTGGCTGTGGAATGGCCCCTCGGGGGCTGCTGCAGCCAAAGCTGAAGGATGGAGCCAAATCCAAACGAGGGCAGCCCGAGGCCAATTTACATGGGAAGCTAAGCAAGTCCCCAGCAGACCATCGGTGGCACAAGGCCATCTTTGGCCCCTTTCCTTCATGCATTAGCCAAGCAGAGCTTATGAGGAGCAGAAAATATAGGTCACTGAACAGATTCCAGTTAAAAGAAAGGAAAGAAAAAAATGAAGGAAAATCTTGAAGTAGACATCAAGACCAAGTTTTTCATGATACAAATAGACAGTTGTCACTTCTTCCTCTGATGATGTAGACTTCTGCACCATAAGTGAATCAAAGATCTGTGACTTATGGGCACCTGGTAATCTCTGGTACTTTCTCTGGAGATTCAGCCTCAGTAATTGAGGTCCTTCCCAAAGAAAGGTGGAAGGAGCAGCTTACTGGAGGCTCCAAGGCAGTAACCAGCAGCCAGCACAGCAGTAGCAAGTGCCAGAGCACTGTCCTTTGGATGTTGAAACACCTTTCTGAAGTTGTGGCTGGCTTCTCTCAGCTTCGTGCTGGACACTTTTTTCAGCCAAGTACCTTCAACCCTGTACAGCTCCTCACTTGCACTTTCACACCCTCTTTTCGATTCAACTCACCTGTCCCTTCTCTTTCCTTCTTTTTTATGATGTTTATGATCTGCTTAGAGGTATTTGCTTTCACCCTCTGATCTTGGTTTCTTCACTTCTCTTCAGTACTATTTTGCCATGTTTACATTCCAGATACCCACCCACTAGTCTGTGTTTTTACTGCGTTCCCTAAAGCCCCATTTTCTGGCTTATTCACAATTGTACCATATGTGGTTTGTAGCACACAGTCCTTGGCGGTCTAGAGGATTGAAAATTAGAAAATGCCCTGCAAATGGCTAGGATGTCTCATTCATATATTATTTTCTGTCATAAACAGGCTTCTGTTGGCTCATTGATAGGGTTGAGGGTGTAGCTAAAGACTTTCCAGCATAATTTCTGTTGGTTCTAGAAAAGTGTATTCCTTAAATGCTCTTTTAAGTTAAAATTTGGGAGTTTTATTTTTCATTCTGATGTAATTTATTTTACATTTTGGGGATGCTGCTTCACCTATGCAATCTTATTTCCAAATTGAAAACATTCTCTCATTCTGAGAACCTCAGCAAGAGGAACTGGATCTCTGCCAGTTTCAGCGGCAAAGGATTTAAGAAAAATACAGACTTCATAAGAAAATCAGTTGGGTTAGCAACGTTTTTCTACATGAGAATTGAAAGGGAGTCAGTAATGACATGCCAAAAAGGAACACCTTCTGTGCTCTGAGGAGTCTTCTGTTGAAATAAAGAGAGCTTAGCAAATGCCACAGCAACTGAGGAAGAAATGAGGATAACAGTTTCTGCCATACTTCTTTTGTATGAGTATTAAACCACCAAAGCCAAAGAGAGAGATACATTGAAAAAACACATGTTTCTTATAGCTCCAACCCCCCAAATCTTAAACTGCTCATGTGTTGGTGTACAAAAGTTTCATGCTTTCAGGCTGTGCTCTGTATCTTTTTCTCTCAAAAAAACACAAGTGCAGTCCTAATACAACTGGAAGAGAAGCAGGGCTGATTCTCAGGTGTAGTTCATGTTCTCATGTAGTTTTCATAAGATCTTTTGAGATTTGCCCTTCTCTTCAGTCCCAGAGTAACTGTGGCCCTCCAGTGTTGGCCTTCAGCTTGAGAAAAAATGTAAATTCTCCTCTCTCACTCCTCTGCATTACTGCAGCTCCTTGGTTTGTGTGCTTTGGGCATGCTGTGCCTCTTTGCTTTATAAATCTGATGCCACAAGCCAAGGAACAGGTAAAAAAAAAGGATTATGCAAGGAAGGGATATGATCCTGGTGTGGTGGGTGGAGGAGGGAGCTGAAGCCTCGAAGCTGTTGGTTCTGTTTTAGGAAATCCACCATTCTAGAACACATATTCTGCAGACTTGCTCATTGCATATATTGATAAAAAGTCTAACAATAGAATAAATAGGCTTGGGAGGAAACTTAGGATCTAGTCCCAGCCATGCTCAAAGTGGGGTCTATTGGTGTACTTGTTCATGTGTGCCTGTTCACTTCTCTTGTTTGTTTACAGATCCCTTCAGGGAATCCAGGCACCTGCTGTTTCCAACAGAGCACAGTAGTTGTCTTCAGCTGTCATGTAGGGATTGGAGGCATCTCCAAACAAATGTCTTATGGATTGGTCTGTCATTTGTCTCGTATACTTTTTACTGATGTAACAGTTTTGTATGCCTTCAGGATTTTGGGATACCCATGTAGCTTCAGTTCTGTTCTCACCCAGTATTCCACATCACTCCTGAGCTGAAGGTGAACACTGGGCTCCATACGGAGGCTGGGCTTCAGCAACAGAATTGTATTAAGTGGTGTGAACACATCAGCAGGGTTGTGCTAGAGGGTTTTCAAGGCTGGTTGGAGCAAATCTCCTATTAAATCCAAAATCAGTTCCCACCCTACCTATCAAAATCAGCCCTCAGTACCCTTTACTGCCCAGTGCTGCTCTTCCCTCCCCAGAGAGTTTTGCCACTGCAGGTCAGCTTTGCAGTTAGCTCCTTTCCTGCCTGGCTGGGCTTTGTCCCAGGAATCTTCAGTCCTATCCAGGGGGCTCTGGGTTTACAGGGTCACCTCCATCCCTCAGACACAGTCGGTTCACTTTTGATGGGCAGCTGGCCCTGGGGCATTTGGCAGAAAGGAATTAATTAGGCTGAGCTGTTTCATGCCTGCATTAGAAAAGAAGTATTTACTATTTCCAGTATTCTCTGTTGAGGGTTCTTTGGCAGGGTGGGTGGGGGGGGACGGGACAGATTAGAGAATTATCACTGCACTGCAGAGACCATGCTGGTAGCCAAAATTTGGAGTAGTCTGACCAGGAGTCATGCAGTGGAGGCAGCCCCAAGGGTTTTATAGCATTGTTATTTGGTAGCCACAGTGCCCCAGCAGTCTCTGGTTGTTCAATATATACTGGTTTCTTATCACAAGTATCTTTTTTTATTTCTCAGGTTGAGCTATCCTGTTCTGTATGGACTCCACTTACAAGGCCACACAAAAGGTTTTGTGGTTTTTGTTCTGTGGCAATTGACAGTGGTATGAACACCTGTTTTGACTTGGCATTGCACAACAGAATCTCTTTTCCTAAGTCAACCTTTTCTCCAGTTACTTGTGTATAGTTGATAATACAAATATCAACTCTTATATAGTTGATAATACAAATATATAATATATAAAACTTGGGTTTCTGCATAACCCAAGTTTTTGTGCATGTATTGCCATTTCGTCACAATGAAAATTACACATCAGAAGGAGACGGGGCTGCACTGAATTCCCTTTTGCTCCAGGAGCACAGTGAATTTTTGTCAACTACTCAGATTGATAAAATTTAGTAATTTAACAGGAGTTTAATTTCTTTGAGACTTTGTCTTAATTACTAAATATGGTAGAAATTGGCCAACATGAGAAATTATGAGACAGTGGGAAATGCTGAAAAGGTACTTGTACAGTCATGCATGGCTCTTCCTTAAGAAACTTGAAGTTTTTGGGATTTGTTTTGTTGTTTTGTGGCAACTTACAGATTTTTGTAACAAGATGCTGAAAACATGGGTAGATGTACTCGTTGCTTACAGAAAGCAACGAGTTTTTATTGATTTTTATTACAAAATGTCACATTTTCTATTTGGAGAGGTAGGCTAATTTTGGTAAGGGTTTCAGCCTAGGTAAAAATATAACTGCTGTTACAGAGCCTCTGAAGAGAATATTGCATTTTTCAGGATCTTTGTGTAGAACTACCTGTGATGAGTGAATCACTCTTCAGCTGTTGAAGCTGAAGAGTACTGCCAGGGCTTTCTGCAGAGCAGGAAGTTTGAAATTCAGAGTTTTGGCTTAACTGGTAAAACTCTTAACTTCCAAAAAGCATTGCCTTGACCTTATCCTGATCTTTTTTCCATAGGCTTTGCAGTCCCTAGTGTTCCTTCCCTTGGCTTGAACCCACTCAGATTGAGAGGATGGTGGAACTCTTTTCTCAGACATGTCTGTCAAATCCACAGTTTCTTTGTCCAGCAGGTTATTCAATTTTTTTTACATTCAAGGTGATTTCTAAAGAACACAAGTACTCTTGCATGCTTGGAGAGCAGTTGTTCTTCTGCAATTCTCTGCATGGTTCTGACATTGTCCAATAGAATAAGGAAACAAAGAATCCCACTGGGCACTCTACTGTTGATATTTAAACCAAATACTTACTTTTGTCTCATTAATTAGTCTGTCAGTACAACACATACTGTAAATTCTAAATTTCATTAAGTGCATCTTTTCTACCATAGACATCAGTGTGATATCCAAGATTTTAATTGTAACATTTTTGTCACAGCCAGAATTTGGAAGCATTTCAAAATACAGGGACAAAAATCAATATCTGAAATCTACTAGTACATTTTGCTATTGCCTTGGTGTTAGCTGATCTCAATAATTGCTGTGATGGAAATAATAGGCTTTTATTAACAAACCATGCTTCTACTTGCCAGGGCAGGGACCTCACCAGGAGGCCCACAGCAGGTGATGAAGGGAGCTGGGGACAGTGACTGGCCCCTGGGCACAGCCACAGGCACTGAGGAGTGGTGCAGGTTGCTGGGATTCCAGGCTGTAACACTGAGTGTGATAAGAAAGTGTCCTGCAGCCTTACATACAACTAATGATGATAGTGATAATAATGGTTTTATGTCCTTGAGGAAAGATAGCACCTGCAGAAACAAGTTATCCTTTGATGATATGCTAAGGAAGTTAGATACATGATAATGGAGATGGAAAATTTCCAACTTTTGAATCATCAAAACTAGTGCAGTGTTTGACCTTCTGTAAAATTTCCATCTTGGCCATGCTTTCACCAGGTCTAGTTCTCTTTGCCTGACATATTTCATAGTGCCAGGTCATATGCTGTGTGTTAGGAGATGTGTACACACACACAGTCACACAAAAATACAGCATTGTCCATAAGCAAAACCTCTCCCAGGTGTTTTGGTGTTTGCTTGATTGTTTGTTTTGGTTTTTTGAATTTTTTATTTTTGTTTTGGTTTTTTTGAATATTTTATTTTTTATTCAAACTAACAAAATTGTAAGACAAGGCTAGGTTTACAGAAATAGAAACTTTAATATGAGGTTTTTCCTGAGAACCTTCTATCTCAGCTGTTTTCAGTTTTCCCTAAGGAATGGGCAGCCTAGGTTAAAGAACATAGAGCCATGCAAATTCACACAAGTCCAGCTCTGTGCACCTGAGAGCAGCCTGGACTAGATGCTTTAATACATCTGCAGAATACTGACTGCTCTCCATGGGATGCTGATGCATTATCACTTACAGATGCAAACCTAAGGAAGCACAAAATAACCTGACTTTGGATGTATAGTTATTGTCCACTCAAAGAATGAAACAGTTGGCTTAACTAACCTTGAAAATGAATGAAGTTAATACTCAAGATACTGCAGTCTCCTCAGGATTTTTTTTTTTGACTGACACATTTTAAAGCTCAATTCACTATAAAGGATGACAGAATGGCTGAGGTTGGAAGTGGTCCAGCCTCAGTCTGGTCCAGCTCCCCTCCCCTGCTCAAGCAGGTCACCTAGGGCCAGTCCTGGGCAGGACTGTGTCCAGGTGGCTTTGGAAAATCTGAGCACAGAGATTCCACAACATCCCTGGACAACCTGTGCCAGTGCTCAGACACTCTCACAGTAAAAAAGTGTTTCCTGATGTTCAGACAGAACTTCATGTGTTTCAGTTTGTGCCTTTTGCATCTCATGCTATCACTGGGCACTACTTAAAAGATCCTGGCTCTGTCCCCTTTGCACTTTCCCTCCAGGTGTTTCTCTGCACTGATGAGGTCCCTCCCTGAGTCTTCTCTTCTCCAGGCCAAGCAGTCCCAGCTCTCTCAGCCTTTCCTCATGGGAGACGTGTTCCAGTCCCTTTAAAATCATAGTGACCCTTTGCTGGACTCTCTCCAGTAGCTCCATATCTGTCCTGTCCTGGGAAACCCAGAACTAGACACAGTGCTCAAGTACAGTTCTTATTCTACTTCATTTTGACAATCCATAGAAGTTTGCTTGTTTTTTATGTAAATGTTGTAGATGAACTGAAAATAGGTCTCAGAAGAGAAAATAATTAAGGAAGCCAGAGTTTATTCTTAGTAATCCTGAAACAATGCATGGAATGATTATTTTTAAATACAGTGATAATATTTTCTTGGGAAAGTGCCAAGAACATTTCAAAATCAAATTTTGTTCACATTCATTTACAGCTCTTGCACTTATTACACCGTCTGTCTTCATTTCACTGCTCTATACTACTCTGAAGGGATGCATAGAGCTCTGCTGAACTGTGCTAAAGATCCATCTGTAGCAGTTTATACTGTTTTGCTTGTTAAATATCCCAGCGGGAGGTAACAGAAATATTAAATGTATTGTACTCTGATTTGGTTTTTTTTAGTAAGATCAAGTTTTGTGTGTATTTTTAAGTTATAAATTAAAATAATGTGCAGTATTATTACTGGACTTGGAAAAAAATATTTTGCTTTATTTTTGCACCCTCAATTGTGTAAGCTCTGATCAAGGAAATATTTACTTCTAGGATTTATCTTGCATGTCTGAATAGTCCCTCACTGCTCTCAGTACAGTTCACAACATCATGGTCTAAGTTTGTTTCAAAATGCTGTTAAACATTTTTGTTTTTCTAGAGCTCGGTTTTCAAATAGCTTTCTTAAGAAAAAAAATAGAGGCAGAGAATACGTAAAAATAATTCACAGCTTCATGAATTATGCAGGGCAACATTCTAGTTGATAAGGCAAAATGTTCAGGTACTAAGATATAAATCTGAATGGGATATTACAAAATTAGGCTCTGATTCAGTAAACCATATGGGTCAGAATTTTTGCTCACATGCTTGATATAAAAAGCTCATGCTTGAGTGGATCAGACCTATACTGCTCTGGCACAAGATTTCCCTCTTCCATCTTTCTGTAAGTCGAGATTTCTCTGAAGTAAGCAGAATAAAGTCTGTGTAAAGGGCATTTTAAGCCACTTAAGGCTTCACAAAGTGATACTGAATGTCTGAAAAACACCACTGTCTTTCCCATACAAACATGGTTATTAAAACTTCTCTATGTAAGGGAGATTATTCAAATTCTTTAATGGTGAAAAAGACACTGTAGATAAAGGAAATTATATGTTGTGGGGATTTGGAGTGTCGCTACATCTGATGGCTTTGGTTGGCGTGGAGACTTGGGAGAGTGAATCTGGGAGTGCTGAATCTGGCAGTGGGCAAAACAAAGAGCAGGAGGCAAGACAGAGCAGGAGACCAAAAGTAGGATAGTTAACAGGAGATTAAGGGAAGAGATTGTAACCTGTAGCCATTGGAGACACAAAAGATGTAGCCCTAGAAGCTGAAGTTTGTAGCTGCTGAACTGTTACCTTGGAACAATGCACAAGAATGTGCTTTGTACAATGAAAGTGGCTTTGCATGTACCCAGTGGAGTCTGTGTTTCAATCACTGACAATATGTATGTAATATTTATGCACAAACTTACATTATATATATATATATATATATGTATGTATAAGCTCAAATTTGAAAATAAAACTTGTTGTGGTGAGTCTGAAAATAATTTTAAAATGGAGCCCTTCCTTTCTCTGATTATTACCTTTATTACTGCACCTCATTAAAAACCAACAAATCCAGTTACTCCTATTCATTTAGTGCTTGGTTTACTTGTAGGTTTCTACCCCTCTGTTTTAAAGCCAACCTTTTTCATGCCACAGCATTTTTTTCATCATTTGTGCAAAGAAGAACCTCAAGAGTATTTTTTAGAATCACAACTAGTTTAGAAGGGTTTGCCTGCATTTGCTGCCTTCTCTTGCTGCTCTCTTCCCCTGTGTCAGAGCCAAATTATGAAGCAAAGCCATCAGCTCTCCAAGTCAGGCACTAATACACAGTTTGATGAGAAACCTCTGCTTTGAAATGGATGCTGGGCTTGGTCAATAGTCACTGCAATAAAAACTTCATGCCTGGAGTGCAGCTGCTGATGCTGGCGGGGCTGGACTGACTGCCTCTCTGGATGCCCCACATGTTTGTTATTCACTGCACAGTGACTTTCACAGATGTCGGTGCTTGTTACCTACTGGGGAAAAATTAAACCTCTGCATGTTGGGCAGTGTACAGTCTGTTCCCTCTCCTTAATGTCACTTTGCTTTCCAGCCCACGCTGGTTCTGAGGCTCCAAGGCCCAGCTGGGGTGCTCAGTCACGTGTTCCCATAAACACCTTTCAATTTAGGCATTGTGCTCAGGAGATGGAGTTCACTTTCAAATATTTCTTCTGATTAGAACAACCCTATCTCAGTAGGTGATCAGCCTGATGTTTTCAGGGACTCCCATTCGCATTAAGGTCCTGAACTCTTGTTTACATCAAGGTCCTGTTCTTGCATAATGTTTCCTGGAGCTGTATCTGGATCAGCCTTGGCTGTCACTCCAGTTGCTTTTCATTGCTTGGGTAGTTGAAAAAGATGGAAAACTAGTATATCTGACCTCACTGTGAACAGGAATTTTCCACTGGCATTCTCACCTCCATTGCCATGGAGGAAGGGTGAGAGAGGACATTTTCCAAGCACTTTATGGCCCAGTGATGACCTCTTCTTAAAGTAGCACCTAAGTAAGTTCTGGAACAAGGTAATGAACTTCCTATTCTTCCAGCCCCATATTCCCAGCACACACATCCTGGAGAGCATGGGCACTGCTTGGTGTCAGGCTGGAAGTGGGCTGGGAAAGGAGCTCTGTGGAACTCGAGCAATATTTTGCTGCTGACATTGTATGTCCTTGGATCCATGTTCTTCAATCTATGGCCCACAGATGTGACTGTTAAATGTGTGAGGTTGGGACAGAGGATTACATGTGTTTCTAACATTATTAGTTAATTCTTTGTAGTCTCCACTTTAATCCTTGGCTGAAAATGAAGGATTCTGAGAACCCATCTCTGTCTCCAGCATGCTTCAGAGAGAAGACAAGTTCTGTAAAAGGTGACTTGCCAGGTGCAATTTTTTCCCTCACCAAAATCTCTTCCTGCCTGGCCTTGTTTAAAGTTCGCCCTCCTTGGTACTTGCCTTGCAGGCCCAGAAAGCTCAGGTTTTTCTTCTCCCAAAGAGTTCTAAGCAGAGGATGAGCAGGCACTCTGATCACAGGGCAAAAGGGGTGTTGCAGAAGCAAGGAAATTGTGCTGTGAAATGCCACTGCCTCAATTAATTTATTTTCTCCTCCCTTGTCCTGTAGGCTGGAAGAATAATGGATGGCAGCTGGACCAGCTGGCAGTTTCTGGTGGTAGGTTGCATCTAGAAAGAAGGAAGACATGGCAAAGCATGGCAGACAAAAGAGATGTAGCCACGGGCAGGGGCAATGTGACATGAGCCATGTGTATCTGTATCACACTCAGTGTGTCACACTTGACAGGTCTTTCACATCAGAGGCACAAGGATCGTGTGTGGTTCTGGTTAGGGCAGCATAAGCAGGATTGAAGACTTAAAATTGAGCCCTTTTTGTTAAAATAAACTCAAAAGATGCTTCCTTCTTCTAGCACTTTTTCCTCTGTGTAAATTGGGGGTTTATGATTTTAGGAATTAGTAATATCACTTCCAGCATGTGACATAACTGAGATAAGAATTCATAAATGCATTTGGAACAAACAGCTCCGTGTTACTGAAAATAAGATCAGTTATGTGATTAAAATGAACGCAATCAAATTTGAAGCTTGAGGCACTGCAGCTAAACAAACATATCTCTAATCAGCAAATTATGTCCTTCCAAGGAACATTATAATTTCAAAATGGAGAAACTACATTAAAACTGCCTTCTTTAGCGCAGAAATGATTATGCAGCAATATTTACATAGTCACGGGCAGCGTCTTCCAAAGGGAATTCGCGGGGATTTTCCCGAGCCATGGCCAGGCTCTGGTGCAAGGGCGGCCCCTGGCGGTCAGTGCCCGCAATGGCCGCCCCGCTCCGGCCCTGCGATTCCTCAAGCGCTCCTGGAAAATCCCGGGAAAAGCCCGGCTGCTCCCTTCGGAATTGGCCGCTGGGGTATTTCTAGCACTGCTCGCAGGCACTTAGAGAACCGGGGAAGGGAAAAGGAAGGGAAAGAGGCAAGGGAACAGGGAAAGAAAAACAACATAGAGGAAAAAAGGATTATTTGTTACATTTTATGCTTCTCTTTTGACATTTGCACACACAAGCAGTTTCTTATAATTTTTACAAGTTCACAGAATCAAAAAAATCATTAGTGTTAGAAGGAACCTCTGGAAATCACCCAGTCCAACCCTCCTGCCCGCCTGGAGCAGGTGACACAAGAACACATCCAGGTGGGTTTTGAATGTCTCCGGAGAGGGAGACTCCATGACCATCCCAGGCAGCCTTTCTCAGTGCCCTGCCAGCTTCAACATAAAGTTCTTCCTAATGTTGAAGTAGAGCTTCTTGTGTTTTTGTTCACGGCCATTGCTCCTTGTTCTGTCTCTGGGCCACTATACAGAGTCTGTCACCATCCTCTTGCCACCTGCTTTGTGCTTTTTATATGCATTGATGAGATCCCCTCTCAGTCTTCTCTCCAGACTAAACGGGCCCAGCTCCTGCAGTCTCTCCTCATAAGAGAGACACTCCAGACCCTTCCAGGCCATTTTTGTGGCCTCTGCTGGACCATCTACAATAGCTCCTTGTCTCTCCTGTTCTGAGGAGCCCAGAACTGGACACAGCACTCCAGATGTGGCCTCTCTAGGGCTGAGCAGAAGGAAAGGATCCCCTCCCTGATCTCCTGTCCACAATCCTCCCAGTGCATCCCATGATCCCATTGGCTCTCCTGGCTGCAAGGACAGACTGGCAGCTCAGGGTCAATTTGCCACAAACCAATTCTCCTCAGTCCTTCCCAGCAGAGCTGTTCTCCAGCAGATCAGCTCTCAGCCTGAGCTGGTACTTGGGGTTATTCCTCCCCAGGTGCAGGACCCTACACTTGCCCTTGTTGAACCTCATTAGGTTTCTCTCTGCCCAACTCTCCAGTTCATCAAGGTCCCACACAATGACAGCACAGTGTATCAGGCACTCCCTCCAGTTTCATATCATCTGCAAACTTGTTCAGGGTGCATTTGACCCCTTTGTCCAGGGTTCTATGTTATTCTTTCTTTTGAGGCATCTTAATTAGAATGCCAATGATGTTATAGGGTAACAACACTCTCCCAGATTTAAAAATGCATATTGTATTTTGTTTGCATGCTGACATGTCAAATGCTCCCAGTTATACATACAAACTCTGGATGTCTTGAAATTTGCTATGTTTAATGGGGACAGGAATAAAAATGCTTTTCATTTTATTCTGCAGCCTACCTGTATGATAGTGCACAGGGAGCTGGTATGCCTGCTTTCAGGACTGACATCCATGAAAATGACCATGAGACCACACTTGGGTCCCTTGACACATGAGACTATAAAAGTGTAAAACTTTAATTAATACATGAAAGACTAATAATGCTTGCCTGTTTAGTCCTTGCTTGCATGGAAGTTTAGTCCTAAAAGCATTCATTTGGAAATGACATTTTTGCTATTGTTTTTTCCCCCTCCTCTCCCTCCTCCTCCTCCTTCTCCTTCTCTCTGTTCCTCACAGTTCTTTCCAAGGAGATCCTCGCTTCCCCTTGCACTATTTTCTCTCTTCTCACAGGTCTCCCCTCCATTTTCACTGCTGCCAGGCCTGGACACTTGGGCCAAAGATACAGCTCTGCCTGTGCCAAGAGTGACTTCTCAGCTGTCTGGGAGACACAGGCAATGCTCCCACTTTGGAAGAGGAATGAAGGGAGAAAAGCAGAAGATCTGTCAACACAAGGCCATCTCTCAGCACCCAAACTGTGTTCAGAGGTGTCTGAGCCACTACCTCAAGATTTGATGGTCAGAAATAGATGACGTGATGGCTTCCACAGGCCTTTTGGTGTTCACTTTATGGAACAACCATCCTGTAAAGAACAGCTTGAGGAAAAGATCCTGTGATCGAACTGCTGATTTCAGCAGCATGTTTGAAGAAATTTCAGAGGTGTTTGCAGGGCATGAGAAAGGATGCAGGGAGGAAGAGGTGGCAAGAGAACTGGAAGGCAAGAAGACAGGGAGGTGCCAAGTGTCTAAGCATTAGTGTAACCACCACAGGGCTCAACTGGAGCACAAACTTCATCTCTTTTTTACAGAGGGGAGATGTAGTTAAGGGACACCTTGCCCCAACCCAGTCCTGCCCAGACCCTCACAGACACAGGATTTCTCAAAGCAAATCAACAATTTTATTAACAGATGGACAAGGGAGAAATCTCTTCTGTGCCTCCTACTAGGGGGAGCATCACAACTGGGACCACTTGAAGAGGCTGTGCAGAAAGCAGGGATTTGCACTCTGTTTGTCTCCTCAGGTGGGAGAGGAGGACACATGGCACATTCTGTGTCTGCTGCTCCCCATGGCCGCAGTGGTGTCAGCAGATCCTCTGCAGTGCCCAGCTCTGGTGGAAAAAGTACACAGTGATTGGTCTCAGGGGCAGGAGCAGCAGGCGGTCAGTGATGTTGTCCTTGCATGTGCTCAGGATATTGTAAGCACTGCCAGCTCCCATGACCGGATGCAGTCATCAGAACGTTGTTTATGGAAAGGACAAGGCAAAAGCAGTGGAGATCCCTACCTTATCCAAGGGCTTGTCCTCCCAGTCCTCCTCCTCCTCCTCCATCTGGTCTCGGGCACTGTGGGTGGTTTTCCCCCGGCTGCCACTGTCAGCTCTCCTCTGACTGGGCAGCCAATAGATCCCAAGGAGTGTGAGGACCACTTGGACACCATCCCAGAACCACCACTGCCGGCAGGCTGAGAGGAGCACGCTTTCCTGGGCAGGTCTGCTCTGCTCCTTCATCCTCTGGTCCTTCATCTTCTGCTCCATCTTCTGCAGCTTGGCCATCTCCTGGCTGCGCTGCTCCTCATGCTGCCTCAGGAGCTCTTCTGTGACCTTCACTGCCGGGAGATCCACACTCATTGCATATTGGAAGATGCCCGCCACTGTCAGGATTTTGGTGATGCTTGCAGCCATGGTCTGGAGGAGGAGGAGGGAGAGAAGGGGCTCAACAGGGCTGGGTGACAGAGAGATGGTAGCTGGGGCAGTGGTGGCAGGAGATAGCAGGGCCTAGGGATGGGTGGGAGAGGGAGTGCCGGAGCCTGGGAGCAGCCAGGAGAAGGTTGTGGAGCTATGGGGATGGAGCCATGGGCACTGGCTGTAGCTGGCAGCTGAGCCCCTGCAGCTCTGGGCCTGGCTCTGAGGGTGGCACCTGCCCTTCCCAAAACTATCTCCACAGCTCCCGCATGCTCTCCCCAACCATAGAAGCTCCCCCTGAGCTGCTTCTTCTTGTCTGTCCCCCAGCTCAGGCTTCCTGTCTTCTGCCCCACTCACTGCTGCCTCAAGCCACACTGTAGTGGTGACACTGCCGCACAGGGCATCTGGGGACATGTGCCCTTTCATGTCAGAGGCACCAGAGCCCAACAGCGACACATTGCCCAGATAGCTGGGGCTTCAGATGGAACTCACATGGAACCAGAGAGTTTATGACCTTTGGAAGAAGGGACAGCCACTCAGGAACACTGCACAACTGTCACAGTGTTGTGCAGGAAGAAAATTAGAAGGGTCAAACCCCAACTAGAACTTGACCTGATTATATATTAACTGCCATATTAGAGAATAAAAATATTTCTGTAAATTCATTAGGAACAAAAGTGGGGCTCTGAAGAATCTCCATCCTTTATTGGATGGGGGTGAAATATAGTGAGAAGGAATGAGGAAGAGACTGAGGTATTTAATGCTTTCTTTGCCTCAGTTTTTAGAGTAATGCCAGTTGTTCTCCATGTACCCAGGCCCCTGAACTGGAAAACAGAGATGAGGAGCAGGAAGGAAGCAGCACCTGGGCAGAGGTGGCCAAGCTGGATGCAGGCACTGTTAAACTCAGCCCATGCTAGAGGGTCAGCCCTGCTGTTCACACAGGCTAATCAAGAGTTATTCCCAGCTGCCCAGTCACTTGAGTGATTTACAGTCTTTCTCACCAGCCAAGTCATCTCCTGGCTGCGCTGTTCCTCACGCTGTGTCAGAACCTCTGCTCTGCTCTGCGCTGCCTGGGCATCTGCCCTCAGTCCATACTGGAGGATGGCCAGCACCAGCAGGATTTTGGTGATCTTTCCTGCCATGGCCTGGATGAGGAGGAGGGAGAGAAGGGGCTCAGTGGTGTTGGGTAGCAGGGAGATGGTGTCTGGGGCAGTGGGAGTAGGAAATGCAGGGCCCAGGCACAGGGCCCATGCCCGCAGCCCTGAGAGCACTCGCCCTGATGGTGGCACCTGCCCTGCCCGAGGTGTTCTCCACAGCCCTGGCACCCTCTCCCCAGCCTTAGCAGCTCCCCTGGGTGCTGGTGCTCCCGGCCTGGCCCTCAGTCAGCCCAGCCTTGCCCTCGCCTGCCGCACTCACCACTGCCTGAACCCGCACTGCAGCGGTGACACTGCAACAGTCCGTGCCTGGGCCTGTGTCCCCTCTGATGTCACAGACACCAGGGCTCCATGGTGACAGCAGGGTTCCATGGTGACACTGCAACACTCTGTGCCTGGGGCCGTGTCCCCTCCGATGTCACAGACACCAGGGCTCCATGGTGACACCAGGGCTCCATGGTGACACTGCAACGCGCCGTGCCTGGGGCTGTGTCCCCTCCGATGTTACAGACACCAGGGCTCCATGGCTGCACCATGCCCAGACAGCCAGGGCACTGGATGGAACTCAGGTGGAATTCAGACGGAACCAAAGAGTTTATGACCTTTGGAAGAAGGGGCAGCCACTCAGGAGGACTGTGCAGCCTTCATGGGGTTGTGCAGGGAGAAAATCAGAAGGGCCAAAGCCTGACTGGAAGTTAATTTGGCCCTAAAAGTGCCCTAAAAGATGATAAAAACTGTTTCCATAAGTACTTTAGCAACAAAAGGAGGGCTCAAGAGAATCTCCAGCCTTTACTGGATGAGGGGATACACCGTGACAAAGGAGGAGGAGGAGGATCTGAAGTTCTTAATGTAAGGCCTGTTACAGTACTCTGATCTCATCCCATGGCAAGATGACCCACTCAGCAGATGAGGGAGAGTTTGTGGGTCCTGATTCCCTTGAGTTTAGTAAAGCCTTTGACACCTTTTCACACAGCATTCTCCTGGAGATGGCTCATGGCTTGGATGGGTGTGCTTTTTGCTGGGCAAAGCACTGTCTGTGGGGCCAGGCCCAGAGAGTGGTGAGGAATGGAGTCACACCCAGCTGGGGACAGACACCAGGGGTGCTCCCCAGGGCTCAGCACTGGGGCCAGTCCTGTTTTCTGAGCAGTGACTGAGGGAGCTGGGGGTGTGTACCCTGGAGAAACAGGGACTTGGATGTGACCCTGTCACTCTCTACCTGAGAGATGTGACCCTGTCACTCTCTACAATTACCTACAAAAACCTTACAAAAACCTCCGAAAGGAGGTTTCAGGGAGGTGGGATGTGGTATCTTCACAGTAACAGATGACAGGACAAATTGAAATGGCCTCAAGTTGTGCTAGGGGAGGTTTGGATTGTATTTCAGGAACAATTTCTTCTCCAAAAGTGTCGTCAAGTATTAGAACAGGAGGAACACAGGGAAGAGGCTGAGTCACCATCCCAGAAGGTATTTAAAATACATGTAGATATTTCACTTAGGGACATGGTTTAGTGCTGGACTTGTCAATCCTGGGTTAATGGTTGGATCTTAGGGGGTTTTCCAACCTAAACAATTCTTTGAGTCTGTGATTCTGTTGCAACAGTCTAATGTAATAACTGGGCTCAGTGCAAATCCTCACCTGATTTTCATTTGACAACTCCAGTCATTTTCCATATATCTTCATTTATATATATCTAAGTAAAAAAAAAAAAAACCTCAAACCATTGTGTGTCTTCTGTGTGGCTGCTGATTTCTTTCAAAGTTGTTATTTCATCAACCAAAGTTTGTCCAAACAAACTTTGTGTGTCAAATTCATCTTCAGGCTGTAGTATTGTCAGGATATGTCGAAAACCACGGAAAAATGCCCTCAGGAATAGATATGCTGCTGTGCACTGCTCTTCCATCTTCCATTTTCCCTTGCTAGACTGTATTTTTGACTTGTGTTTCAGAGTGCCTAAAACAATAGGTTTCAGCCCTCTGCTTATACCTTCCTAGATTGTACTGCGGTGAACATAATAAAGATTGAATATTTGCTCCCGGAATAAAGGTTACCTAATCAGGTGGCTTGGATACAGATTCACAGATCGGAGAAACTCATCTTGGTTCTAGCCTTAGCTAATAGTCTGCTGTATGCCTCCAGTGTCTGTGGCAATTTCTCAGTTACAGAGTAGGGAGTGTAGGACGTGGTTTTCATCCTAAAGAGGAGAACTGCTGTGAGAGGCTGAAATCCTGAAAGAGTTAATGTAAACCTGAGGGAGTTAATGTCTCAAACACTGGGCAGAGGAGAAAAGGAATATGACCGTGCCAACGAGTTTAGGTGATATTATGAAAGAGGGTCTTGGAGGCAGGATAGCACTTTTCTTTTGAGACCACCTTTCTCATCTTGGGTAACTGTCTCTAAAACCAAATTTGGACAGGATTGCAGTTGTGTCTCTGACAGGGGAAGGGAATTGAAACTATGAGACAACCCAACTCCCTTCTGAAAAGTTTTAAAATAACAAAATGTGCCTGCTCAAGTACTGTTCTGTAAATAGCACAGCTGAGGGGATTGTGTGTACCCGCCATCTGTAGGAACCAGACTTGAGATGCTGCTGGTACTCTGGGTGGTGACATGGATCCTTAACCTCTAATTTTCCTATCTTTCCTTCTTCATTCCTTCCTCTCCTTTAAAGTCTAATGTGCTGCTGCTACGGACAGTTCAGAGGAGTTTGATTTGATGCTGCCGTGAGCTGTCCAGAAATTTTAAGTTTTTGCTGACATGGACTGTTCAACCTGTCATAAGGTTTAAAAGTTTAAATTGTTGCTTCCATAGCTAAAACTTTATAATTTGTCATTTGGCATTGTTTTGCCTTAATTTAATTCAAGGGTATCCTCCTCTGGGAGGCAGTCCAGGCCTACTCTCTCCAGATCCAACATTTTGCTATGCCATAGCAGGAGGCCCAGGACTCTCCCTCATGGGATCTGAAAGCTACTCAGGTGAAAAATACTCTGAAATCTTTCTGGGATTTTATTGTTTTTTAATTTCCCTTGATAAAGAGCAATAATATCTCTGAATTAAAAGTGAAATATCATTGAGACATACAAAAGTGGCATTTTATTTTTTGCAAGTGAAACTAGGGCTTATTTGAATGCTTCTGACTCAATTTGAGGTTTTTCAAATAAGATGTAAATTTACCACTTGGAGTTGCACATTTAACTTTTTTAACATCACTGAGTAATGGTTGAAGCAAGCAAATAATGATATGGTACGCCCATATTTTATGTATTTATTGCAATGAATGCAAAGATTGAGACTTAGAACGATAAATAAATTTTAAATAAAATTTTATTTATAATTTTATAATATAAATGTTATATTTTATATGAATTTTATTCATCATGTTTGTCAAACACATATGGCCATATGCACACTGGCTGTTTAAAATTTCTGGTGTACTGAATAAATGGAGCAACCAGTTTGGAAAATCAGACAAAGATAAACAAGAGAACAAAGATAAAATAATAATTTTCACTTTTATAATTATTTAATCACTCCAGAATAATTCCTTTAGACATTGTTCTGTTCACATCCTCGGAGAGTGGAGCACATTTTTATTGCTCACAGACATAAGCTATTCTTTTTATTCTGTATAAGGGGGATGAATTAATATTTCTCCTACATGGAGAGTTCTGTGCCCTATGGAGAAAGCAGTCAGAATGTTCAAATTCAACAGCAGTATAAAATATATAAAAAACTCACCTGAAAAATAGAAAAGAAATTTTTTGCCATATTCCTATTCTTTATTAATTGAAAGCTAGCCGAGAGTTTCTAATCACTCATGTTTTTCAAATGATTGATTTCTCACGGAAGCGGCCAAAAATGAAAACACTGCAAATCAACTTGACCTCCCTGTATTTTAGACTACTGAAAAATGGAAATACAATTTGCTTTCAGGCACTTTTCATTACTTGATTAATAGAGCTGATCCAGATTTGGGTCAGTGGTTGCTCTCTCTCAAAGGACTGTTTACTCTCCACCCTTGTACGAAGTTACAAAGCAAGGGCAAGCACTACCACTGCTGCTTGTTCCTGGTGAATTAAATCTATTCTTTGGCCAGAATTAGGGTCTAAGCACATCTACAGCTGACCTGCTGAAGGTGAACATGAGTTTGAGTCATTATGTTTTAGGTAATTTAGATTATTTTTTAGGTAATTTATATAAAATTGGCAGAGAATTTTCAAGGCCAAGTTCTGCAGCAGTGTACGTGGAATCACACACACCTACTGCCTTTGATTCCTTTCTCACTCACTGCAAACCTTACAGCTCAAATTAAGGCCAGCTTCCAATCATCTGCCGTGTGAATTGTGCCAAGTGAACCCAAACTACCTTTTCAGTTCATAAAATACTCATTCAGTCCCAGCTGGGACTGTAAAATATGAATGCTTTGTTATGATGTTGGTAACATACCCCTTTCATTCTCTTACATATGTATAAGGGAAATAGTTATACACCACCCACAAGTACAGCTATATGATAAATTACTGCTCTAAAAAACCCCAGACTTCTCCATCTCACTCTGCTGGAAGCCCATTTGACACTATGATTCTCTCTCTAACCCAAATGGTAGCCATTACGAAAATGTTTCAGATTTTACACTGCCATAAATTCCTACCCTCTCCCTTCATATCCATCTGCCCTGAGGGAAATTTAAGTTTCTCCATATTACCTTCTCCTGGCATTCAATATTCCACGTTGGACAAGAATTTATTAATGCAATGCAATTCACAGCTAAAATGCTAATGAACAAAGAGCTTTGGAGTCTCCCAGATTGTATATCCACTAGTTCAGAAAACTGGAGAGTGCTCAGATATACAGCTTTAAGCATAGAGGAGTCTTGTGCTTAAGAAAACACTTTAAGACACATTTGAGAAATCTTACCTGTATGGGTCTTGAGTTTTCTCTTCCCTTTGTTTCACAGACAAGGATTAATACAAATCTTTACACTTAGAAGTATTAAAATATTCACCTCCCAAAACATGGTTAGCATATTCCCAAAAATATTTAAAATAAAATTTTTCATTAGGAAATAATATACACACCTAGCTATCTGTACTAGATGTGTTTCTATGTGTGTAAATTTGTGTCATGACATAGTGCTTAGGTCTATTTGCAAGGGTTGGGATGAATGTATTGTCTTTAGAGTCCAAAACACTGATCACAAAATGCTCAGTATACCTCGTGCTAAGAAGCCCTAAGTGAAAAGAACTGAGATGAGTTTGCCTTGTAGGCCCAGTGTTGTGACGTGAACAAAAATGACACAATGTCAGACTTCTTGCCAACCTGAGTTGGAGCTATACCCATGACCTTTTAAAGAGAAAGAACCACAGTACTTTGTGAGTTGATTACACTTTAGTATTCAGTTGTTATTGGCATCTGACTTACACAGTTCAACATATAAGGATTGGCAGTGATTGGTGCCTCCTTCCCAGTCCTGGGGTTATGGTTGGTAGAAATCCTGCAGTGTTCATCCTCTCTTGGCTCTCTGTAAGCCAATACTGAAGTTTCAGGAAATAATTTACTTCCCAGGAACATACTTTTCTGTGAGGTGAGGTCGTAGTGTATGGAATATCTGCCAGAAAGTGAAATCTCTCTCCTGTAATCTCAACTCTATGCTTTTGAGTGAGGAGCCCACAGACAAGGGGGAAAGACCAATTGTTAAATGAAAGAAAATATGGAGAAAGCAAGCTAAAAAATGGGAGGGTCTTTGTGAGGGCAGGAAAAGAAAAAAGAAAAGCTTCATTTGGCTGGCAGATAGGCAGTGATGAGTGTGCCCATCTCATAATTATGCAGCTAAGCAGGAGGGACATCAGTATGGATGTTGTTAGGGCTAAAATCTTGTCTTGCATGTTCAGCTATATGCACACCACAGTTTGCATGCTCATATGGACAAGCACTTGAAGGGAGACACAATCTGCTATAATGCCTATCTGCTAGACAAAATGTGCATGATTAGCTCCATATGGCTTTTATTTCTGAAACAGTTGAGTTCCAAAGTGAGGAAAGATTTCAAATAGAGGTGATGTATTTCAAAATTGCAGTTCAGTAATGAGCTTATGGGGGAATATTGCCCTTCAGTGGGGTTTAAATGCATATTAGTGTGCTTTGCTGAATAGAGATGTCCTTAAGCATCTCCTTAAAGACATGTACGTAGTAAGACATGCGCATAGGAAGACATGTACATAGTAAGAAGTGATCTTGTTTTTGTGGGCTTTGAATCAACTTACAAGTGATTTTCTGCATGAAGATTCCACGGAAGATACCTGCAGTCTACATAAAATCAGTGTTTGTTTTCTAATGTGACATTTTCCCTTTCCGCTGAGTTGCACTATCAAATAGAAAAGTGCTAATGCTATTCCTCTTCACAAGTCACATTTAGGAGGCTGATACAATACTTAATGGAAGGAAGTGCCTAGTCTTGTATATGCCTATTCCTACCATTGCAGAGGAGATAGTCCTTTAGAGGACAAATCAGAAAATCCAGATGGTCCACTGCATTTCAGTGTAACTCAACATTGACTTTAAAACAGCCCCTGACTTCTAGTTTCAGCTTTGAAAAGTTTCTGGGTGAGCTTTTCTTTCTCCACAGACCAGACAAGAGAAATGAGGTAGGACAGTCTCTCAGTTTAGATGTCTAAATTAGCTGCCTAAATTTAAGTACTGTTAGTAATGAATAGCCTTTGTCAGAGAGAATTTTTTAGGGGAGATGGTTTCCAAAGTCCCTAATTATCCCAAATGCAAGAAAGAAAACAAAACTCTGTGTCCACCATGGCTGTTTGCTTCCAGCAGCTGAGAGCACTTTAGCAGGCACCCAGCAATGGGCTACAGGAACTGAGAGGAGCGGCTGTGGCACAGCTGCTGTCAGCACCTGCCTGCCATGCCATCTGCAGGGGTGATTTGATGGGGTGACACTTACTCTCTACTGAAGACAGAAAATCAGGCTTCCAGGTGGGAATGTCCAAAAGCCAAGCTGCTGAGTACAGGAGAGTCAATGAGAAACACCCAGGGAACTAAACACTCGTCTTTGATGTTTCCCTGGAGAAAGAGGGATTCTGTGTCTGCAGTGCTTTGCCTGCTGTTTTCCATAACCAGGGATTAGAAAACGTGGGCTGACTCTCGAACCAGCATCACCCTTCCTGTCATTTGAACAAGTGGCTCTGCATTACAGGAAAAGCTGCCAGTTCATGGAGCATTTTTCATGGAGGGGATTGTCACCTCTTACTGAACTCAGACTGCTCTGTAGTCAGAAGTGTGAATTTGTGAGAGCAGAAGGCAAGGGTCCCTGCAGGGGACTAGATCAGTAGCCTTGGCTGCAGGCACTTAGCCTGGGTAGGGGCACTGTGTGGTTCCTTAGGCTACTGAGAAACTTGAAACACAGCACTTATAAACAGAGAAGAATGCTCTAGAGTGGGAGCCAAGAGTTCTGCCTCCAAAAAACACAGAGCCCACTGAGCCTTGGGTCATGGCTGCTCTCTGCTGCTACTGCAGTCTTGCCTTTCTCAGTGGCCCAAAAGTAATGAGGACCATTCCCACCCTAAATATGCAGCACTTGACCTTCAGGGCATTTTTCTAGTCTCCAGGAGGTGGAGGCTCAAACTCACAGGATTAGAACAGCCTAGGATGCAGGTTTGGTGTTTTTCACAGCAGGGCTCTCTGTTATCAGTCAGAAGTAGGGCATCATGTTTTATGATAAAGTCTCCTTAAATGAGCTCCTGAATAGTTCAGACTTGTGAAATGAGTCCTGAACAGCAGGTCAGGCCTCAAACAGCCTCACAAATTCAGTATAAGCCCAGCTGGTCAGCTCAGCTCAGACAGGGCCTGTGCCATGCCTGTTGGTGCTGCAGCAGGCTCTCAGGGGAGATTTTCCCTGGGGATTTAGGTGCATAAAACGAGAGAGGCAGCGTTTCCCTCAGCTTGTTACAGCAGGGTAGGACAAGATCTTACCTTGATTCCTTCCCCGGTGGGAGCATTGTAAGCTGTTCCTCCTCCTCCTCCACCCCCAGGGTGTTTACAAGTAGCACAGGCTGTGTGTGAAGCCCTATCTGAATGCAGTTTTTAGAAAATTTTATTTCATAATAAAGAAATAAATGGCTCATAACAAAGAGTTGAACTGCTGTCACTTTCCCTCTCCCTCAGGCAGAGAAGGGAACTCCCTGACAGCTTCCTTGCATGCCACCAGGCACCTCCAGTCCTTGAACAGGGCTTTTCACAATATGCATTTTGGATATAGACTCTTAAATTCTGCCTAAGCACCACTTTGCATACATAAATCTCTTTTTGGAACTGAGGATTAATCCATGTGCCTCACTTTGTCATCTGCAAAATGGAGAATTTTCTTACCTGACAAGAAAAGTGAGAAGATAAATATTTCAGAGACTATGAAGTACTCAGACAACTCAGTGCGGGTGACAAAAGTACTTTGGCTAGACAGGAAAACGCTTTTTTAAAATTCCCATAAGAGCAGGACAGAATAGAGATGAGATCCAGCATTGTGGGAGGCAATTGCAGCACTCTGTGTGACAGATGGCATCATTCCCAGTGCAATAAAATGGAACTGTGCATAGACTTCCATCCCTGGTACACTCCCTTCACTTCTGGCATGTGCTGCATCCACACTCTGTGCCACCAAAGAGAGCTGTTCGTCCTCCTGCCCTTTAATTCCTGACTGGGACAAGAATTTGGGACAAGTTCTGCAGGAAGACATTTGGGATAGGACCGGTACCATATTTGTTCTTCTTATTTTGATGTTACGGGACAATCTTTGCAATTCCTTCAGGGACATAGCCTCGGAGCTGTGTCCCACAGAAATGTAGGAACAGAAGATTTAGGGGGAAATAGACTTATTTGAGTAAATATTTACCATGTGCAGACCTTTGAACACTCTCCCCCCAGGCAGGGGACCCTTTGGCTGTCAGCTCAGGCCGCTGGGAGCCCGTGAGTGACGCCGGGTGGCAGCTCCGGCGCGTTCAGCTGCTGTTTGCAGGCTCGTCCCACGAGAGGGCAATACAGCAACATCCATCCCACTGCCTCCCTCACAGGAAAGGATCGGGCTCTGTAGCCAGGAATTCCGCGCGGCAATATATATGTGGCATTTATAGAAAGAGCATTTACTCTTTTAAAGTGTTGCTTATAGTAGTAAAATATCATCAGTCTGCGTTCAATTGAATCTTACAGAAGCTAATATGGCCCTCTGCTGCTATCCTATCTAGCACACCTAAGCATCCATTTTTTCCATATCTTGGACACTCTATCAGACAATTAAACTGGAAGCTCAGTGCTACAAATCATCCTCATGGCGTAGCCTATTTATCAGCTGTTTTAATAGGACTAACAGTTTGAGTACAATTCTATAGGTTTGTGTGTTACTTCATTGATCCTTACACAATTAAATACCTTATTCTGTATCTCACCCTTGGGTCTGTAATCTCTTTTGCTTGGCTGACAAATGTCTGTGTCACCTCCTAACCTGGTTGATCCAAATGAGCTTTTTGAAAGTCCCACTGACAGCAAATCACTGTGGTCTATAAAAGGTTTATCTTCCACTTGACTGGAAATTGCTTACTATGTGCTAAACACTGTTGATAACGCCAACCAGAAATGCTTTTTTTCCACAGATTTCATGTTCTGTTTTATATTCCAAAAGACTGTACGTATTTTGCAGCTGTCTTATCAGATGCAGCTGAAATATTTGGTTCTTAGTGATTTGGTTGTACATGAGTGATTTCTCTTTGCTCTGCATTACACACAAGTTACTGGCCAGCTGCAGGCTTTGGTAGTGATTTGCAGTGTCACCAGCCATTGGAAAGGAAAATGCAGAGTTGTTAAGCAGATCTTGACAGGTAAATGAGAGAAGAACCACATCAGCAATGCTGTGAGGAATGCTGTGGAAAGGAGGAAACACATTCTTACAAGAAACCGCTTAAACTGAGTGAATAAGTAAGGTGAGATAAAGGACCTTGCCAGCTGCGACTGCGCTCTTTGCAGCAGGATGAGCAGCAGATGATGAGGATAGGAGGGCAGGGATGCAGGGAGGCCTGGCAGCACTGGCTCCTCCAGTGCCAACCTGCAGCCAGCTATGCCAGGCCCATGGCCGCCAAAGGGTCAACATTCTTTGCATGGCACAGACATTACTGTGTGTGCTTCTCCCACACCTCTTGCTATTTAATTGCTATAAACAGTCAGGCAGCTCTGTGGAATGGAGGAATTAAGTAGCTTGATTAGTCACTGTTTATGAAATTGTGGCTGGTGCACGTGTCCCTGCACAGCCCGCGTTAGGCACATGCACGAGGCTGTCATTACCCATGAAAAGGAGCTGCCACCCTCCCAGGTCAGGAGTGAGGATGGTGGAAAGCAGAGTCATTTATGCCACAGGGATTGCAGCAGTGCTGGGATGGGAAGGGGAGTGAACCTTACAGTATTGGAAAAAATTGCACTCAGAAAATTGCCTGGATGAAGAACTTCTGTACAGATGAGGACAGATCAGTCCCTAATGACTCTGTGCCCTGCTGTGAGAAGTGGTTGTGCTGCCATCATGAAAAATTAAAAATTAATTTACTCTCCATTTTGTTTTGCCTTCCCTTTGGAAGGTGGTCAGGGAGCACTGTTACCTCTGCATTCCTGCCCACAACTTTTCTGCTGGCCAGAGAGACACTGTACTCTCATGAAGGAGACTGATGTGGTACCTTTCCCCAAAAAGTGTGTTTAAAAGGGTTCTTTAATGAGTCTGCACTTTCCAAAATTACTTCTGAAAGGACACCAGGAAGCTGTGCCCAGAAAAAGGTGAGGTGAGAGCAGTGCAGCCAAGGCTGGGCACAGCCCAGTGTGGAGGGCACTGAGCAGCTGCTGCTGGCTGCACACATGGAACACACTCAATGCTGCCAGGAGAGAGAAAATAGTTCTGATAAGAATGCGAGGAAGATTAAAGCATGAGTGGAAATAGTCGTGAATCAGGTGTGCCAAAGGGGCAAAGGGCACACTGGGGCCAGGCTGGCAGGCTGCCACCCTCATGTCTGCCCTGTCACACTCCTGTAGAGCAGGCAGGGGCAACAGGCAGCACCAAAGGAGGATCCTGATGGTTATGGGGACCAAACCTCTGCAGCCCCTGCCCGGGGCTGGCTCCAGGAAGAAAAGTCAGTGAGGAAGAGCACTGGGGCTTTCTATCCTGGTCTGGGGGCACACCCTGCTGTCCTAGCTTCACCTGCTGGGCTCTATAGCTGCAGCCATGCATGGCCATTTTTGGGTCTCTGGTGGTCCCTGGTTATTGTTCCCACACTGGCTCTGCCCTGGGGCTGCTGTGGTGACAGGACAGCCTGAAGACCAGTATAACCATTTATAGGTTCATTTTCTTTTCATGAAAATAGTGGCCTTCACAGACTAATTTTTCTCCAGATACCAACTTTTCAGTGTACTTCAGCACTAACAAACCACTGGGTGGAAAATTTCCTTTACATCAACAGGATTTTCTTAATGGAAAAGGACATTACCATTGAGAAAAGCAGTTTCTCTAGCCCTCAGAACCAAATGCCAGCCAGCAACAAAAAAAGAGAAAAGAGGGGAAAATGATGGGAATTATAAAGAGTTCTGTGGCTTTTAAAATGTGATTCTTTACTTGTGTTAAATATTTGACAGCAAATTGCAACAGACATTTAACCACAAATAAACTTGAGTGGACTTACATGAAATGTTACCTGTAAGACACATATGTAAATAGGGCTACATAATTTTTATTAAAGCATCATAAAGAAGAAAATACAGACTTAGTTTGACATGCAGTTTGTAAACAATTCACAAATCTCCAGTTAAATTTGAGCACTGTGATGGATGTGCACATGCAGAGGCTGGATTTTGGATAATTGCCATTGTTTAACTGGTGAAAAAAAAAGGAAGAGAGGCAAACCTGAAGAGTTTTGTCAGCTCAGCCACTTCCAAAGTGACCTCCCACCCACGCACACTCCCATTCTCACAGCACAAGCTGCAGTGCAAAGCCACTCAAACATGCTGGTCACAAAGCACAAATAAACAGGATCAGTTTCTGATTTAAGAAGTAGGTAAGACTAAAAAAAAAAAAAAGCCAACCTGATACTTAGTTCAAATGAAGAATTTTAGAGGACAGGGCTGGTTCTGCCTTGTGGCAGGGGACAGAGGCAGAGTGCTCTTCCAGGTCTGTGCTCACAGCAGCAACATGTGTGGATGGTGCTATCCAAAGTTGGCAGTTTTCTGGCTTTTAGCCTGCAGTTCAAATACACTTCTCTAAATCACCCAGGTTTCAAGATGCCTCTTCCCACTATCTGCTTAAGTAAATACATGTTCTCAGTAGCTAAACATAAGCAAAGAGGTTCATATTTCTATCTCTTATTTGATTACCCCCTTTGCTACAAAATTTGCAGTCAGTATTCCACAGTATCCAGATGAATGACATGTTGGAGAACTGGGGCATCAGCCACTACTGACTAATCACAGTTTCATTCATTATATTTTACATAATTTAACTGGCTGAATCAGCTTATCATTAAGGGAATTTGCAAACCATTTAGAGCTTTTGCAGTCAAGTTCATGACAATTTCCTTTTTCCACAACCAAAGCTGTTTCTCCAAGTACCTGCACAGTTATTTCCTGCTTGGGATGTTTACCTATGTCATGGGGAAGGTCAGTAATTTCAGCTGAGACAGATTGGCAGAGTTAAGCTCAATGGGAGCCTGACCCCAGGTTCTGTAACCAATAGATTATATAATACAGGTTTATTACTTTTCAGAAGAAATGACAAAACTAAACATTAACAGACAGATTGACTTTCCTGTGGGGTCACTGTTCATTAAATTTCCCACTGCTTTTACAATCTGAGCTGCTACAGTCATTTAGCTTTTAGCTCAAGTCATTAAAGTGAGAAGATTGTTTCTTTATTACCTTGTGACCATTCTTCATCTTAATGACATTTTTCAAGCTCTCATCTTAAAACTGGCAAACACTGTTAAAAAAAAAAACAACTCAGTTGCTTCCATCCTTCTCATTTAATATCTGACAGGCACTGATTTGTGCCAGGCAGGTAATCAGGTGCCTACTGGAGAGAGCTGGGTGAGGATGTAAACCTCCTTCACGGAAGGTGGTAGACTCAGGACAATCAGCTCTGAAGGTCTCACCCTGTGAAGCAGAATTTTGTGGGGGAGGCTGTGGGAAAGAGCCATGTTTTGGCAGATAAGGAATCAGGACTAGAAACTGGGGATGGGCTAGTTGAACAGAGCAGGACATGCCAGTGAGGGGTTTTGGCACTGGGAGTGTGCACAGATGCTCTGAGGCACCACACCACTGTAGCTGGACCAGAAATTAGTGGCTTCAATACCACTGACATATTTTGTCTTCTCCTTTCCTCTTCCATAAGAGACTATGCAGACTTTGGACAGATACCATTGCAGGAGGTCATCCAAGTATACCAGAGAGGACTGGGAAAAGGATTGGGAAACTCCCTGCAAGAGATCCCACCCAATAAATAGTCACAGAATATAATCATAAAATGGCTTGGGTTGGAAGGGATCTCAAAGATCATCCAGTTCCCACCTCCCTGCCATGGGCAGTGACACCTTTCATTTGACCACATTGCTCAGAGCCCCATCCAGCCTGGCCTTGAACACTTCCAAGGATGGGGCATCCCCAACTCCTCTGTGCCAGGGCCTTGTCACCCTCACAGTAAAGAACTCCTTCCTAATATTTAATCTAAACCTACTCCTTTTCAGTTTGAAGGTGAAAAAAGGCATTTTTAAATTTCTTATTAGGTAGGTAAACCATAATATTTATAACTTTGCAACAAAAATAATTAATAACAAGATTCATTACACATCTTAATCATAATTGGTATCTATAGATTTCAATAGCTAAAAGGACATTGTTTTTAGGACCATTCTTTCAGGTCACAGGTTATTTGAATATACAAGGACCACAATATCAAATGTTTGATGAGAGAACAAAATATGAGAACCCTCCTATCTTACATCACTGATTTTTCAAGGAAAAAACCTTTTCTGCACATTCTATGTTTATTACAATAATCTAATTCCCTCTTTCTGATAACACAGGGTTCATGTCTGAGATTTTACATTGTTTTGAAGAAATATTGAACAAAACTCCTTCATGTTTGCTTCTTGCTCATCGATTGTGACCTTTTAACTTTGTTTCCTATCACTGACTGATAGTGGAGCAATGCAACCTGACTGATTTAATGCCTGCCCACTCCAAAAATGGAAAGATGATAAAAGCAATAGATGAGATAGGAGGAGCAAACATCTGTTGAATCAGTGTTCTATGACTTAGAGATGTTTTCTGAGCCCTTAACCCAGCAGACTACAACAGCTAAGGATGCTTAAACCAAGAAACACCTGGGGGAACTTTGCAGCTGAGCAATAGTGGGGGAAGGAGGCCATGCAACATCTTAGGCTCTTCCTAACATTACAAGCTCTAATTATTTTTCTTTTCTAAATCCAAATTTATTGTTTGAGGCCATCACTAAAACATTCTTTGTTTTTCCACTATGAAACAGATGGCAGAAATGTGCCCTGCAATTTTATTGCTATGTTACAATTCCACCGTGTCATGCTCAAACCAACGGGTCCACAATAAAACCTCCATTCTGCTGTGCTGCCAATGGGTGCACTGAATAAAATGGCAGCTGAAAAAGTTTCAAGTTGGCAAATCGATATTTCATTATTTGTCTCATACAGGTTTATTAGCTATACAAAGAAAGCTCTACAACAGATAAAAGCTTGAAATGGCTACTTGGAAAAATGTAATGAGAATGGACTTGTGCACAACCACTGCATTTTTAATCATTTCGGTTTTTAGTACAAGTACATCTTTTTCAACATGATGATGTTAGACAAAGTTGCTCAACTCTGTCCTCTGTAAGGCTGGTCAAACTGCTGGCTAAAAGTATCTATCTCAAGGTTATACAAAATGAAAGAAAACTTCTGTTACAAATTTACCTTGGCATGGACAAGAATAAAAAAGAGAGTCTAATCTGTGAAGAGGTGTTCTGAAGAGTGTCCAGTTCAAGAGGAACATGACTGAAGGAAAAAAACCTGAAATCCAGCAGGATTTAACTCTTTTCAGTCCTTTATCAGTGCTTTATCAAGCACAGCAAGGGTCAACTGTTCACACATGTAATGGTTTACGGCCAGAGGCAGCTACAGGAACTTGCTACTCTCACATTGGAGGGATTCTCACACCCAGGGAGTTGATTCATGAACACAGAAACATTCACAGAAATCCACTCCCTTGATTTCTTAAGGTGAGTACAGCAGGCCAAACTCAGTTTTTACTGACAGAGGCTTACAAGGTAAATTACAAGAAAAATACTGCAAATCTCTTGGCTCTAGGGGACACTTTATCTACCTGCCCTGTAGAGACAACCTTATTCACACCACCAAGAGAGCAGAGAGGTGACTTAGAAAGATCTTAAGGAATGAAAACACCTATCAGGTGAGACAGTCACTGCAAAGTTGCTGGGATAACCCCAGCATTCCTGCACACCTCCCTCCACACCAAGCGGCCTCTGATTAACCCTCTCTGGAAGT
Source organism: Erpornis zantholeuca (assembly GCA_013400515.1). Taxonomy (NCBI): domain Eukaryota; kingdom Metazoa; phylum Chordata; class Aves; order Passeriformes; family Timaliidae; genus Erpornis; species Erpornis zantholeuca. The sequence goes on from VZTN01028303.1 coordinate 106,148, forward strand.
TGACATTTTCCACAGATTCCAGCAGTGCCTGCACTGGCTGATCCAGTTTAGCAAACCTGTGTCTCTGGTTGCTCCAGAGGGTGGCTGGCTCTGTGTGACTGGTTCAATATCCCCATTTCGATCTCGCTGCTGTGGATTTGCTGTGTGTCTTGATACCAACCATAGCATGAAGGCAGGCCAAGGAAAACAGAGAAGCATGTGTTAACTTGATCCAAATGTAGACAATAAACCTATAAATGTATCAAAGACACGTATACATTAACAAAACAAAGGGTTTTGGAGGACTTTTAAACAATTACTACAAAAGTAATTCAATTGAATTGTCTCTTCCTTTTCTTTTTCTCTTTTTATTTTCCTTAGGAAAAAGACTAGACTATCATTTAATTGCACCACTTTCTTTAGATTAGGCATGAAAAGAGACCTTTTAACATTTCTGAATACCCTTCAAATAATTAGATTTGCAAAACTCACCCTGTAACATTCTATTAAAATTAATTAACTCAATTGCCAGCAGTTTAAATAACAAAGTGAAGAACACAATTTGTGTCAGGCACTGGACAGTGATGGCAGGAACATTCCCAAGGTACCTTCACAGGATTTCTTTAAACTGCCTTCAAAGCCATGTAAAAAACATGCAGCTTTTAGAACTTGCCCCAAGGAAATTAAAATTAAGGCCATGCGAGTAAGAGAGACAGGGGCAGGACCTGGAAAATTCCTGATGCTCACCCAGTCTCCTTTGCAGCACAAATCCAGCTAAGGTGCTGCTGGGATATGGCACATGGAGAGAAGGGATGTCCCCAGTAGGAGCTCCAGGGCAGCTTAGGGGTTTGTAAAGCAGAACAGCCACCCCAGGCCACGGGGAGCCACCGCAGCTCTCAGAGCCCTGCAGTGTCTCATGCGGAGTGAGCAGTTCTTCCCACAGCAGCTTTGGTCATGTTGGAGCATGTTGCCATGGGCTGGTCCTGAAGCTAAAAAGGGCTGCAAACAGGGACAGTGCCTGCTCCTCAGAGGCATTAATTACTGCATGGTCAAAGGCAGCTGGCAGCCAGGCAGAGCGGCTGCTGTCACAGGGCACAACACCATGGCAGCTTGTGCTCCACCACCACATCAGTGCTGGACACCTCCGGGACTGGGGAAAGGCAGCATCTCTGCCATCTCTCACCAGCAATGCCTCCATCACATCTGAGTGCTAACCAGCCTCAGGCCAACACAGCAGCTGTGGTGGGGACACACAATGTCCTCCCAGCCTGAGGAGGCTCTGGGAAAGCAGGGGGAAGTACCACGAGGAGGTGGGGAACTGCAGGGTAGCCTCTTGCAGAATCTCACCTGTGACTCAGGTCACCTGGCAATGTCTTTAAAAGAAAGATTTATCAAAATGATGTTGACTATGAGCAAGCCACTCATTTGTCATCATTACCAGCACAGAGGAGGTGCCAGATGAAAGGTCCACAGGCTGTACCTGGCTCTGAAATCCTGTGTCAGACAACAAAATGAACTCCACAAGTCTCCATTCTTTGCGTTCTGGCACACAAGAGCTGCTGGGAAAGGGCAAGCCAGGGGAAGTGAATGCTTTGGGGATGTGGGATAGCACTACTAAGCGCCTGGGAGGGCATTTCACACATCCCGAAACAGGACTCTGGGGAAAGGTCTTATACCTTTGGTGTCATTTTGGAGAACCCTTTTCAACAGAAAATGGGCACAAAATGTGGTGCAAGGAGTACTGGTGAAGTGAGATGGCTTAGTCAGCCTCATCGAGATAAACACACCAGTCTGGAAGTCTCTGGACAAATGAGCAATTTGGGATGATCTTTTTTCAGTCATGTTGCTAGGAGACATCACCATAGTCAATCATAAAACCATCAGCTGCTACTACTCAGGAATTTTTTTAATAAACACTTCTATACCGAAGAGTAATTCAGTGAAGCTAAAATTGCTCATGGGACCATGCCAGTTTTGACAAAAACAACCAACAAAACCTACACTGGTGAAGACTTCTCAAGTTCCAGATGAAATTTGTGACCCATAAAGTGAAATACAAAGTTTGGTGTCACAAGCATACAAAAAAATCAAGAGAGCAGCTCAAACCTATACCCTATGGTATCCCTTAACAGAAATATACTGGTCTGCTTTCCAACAATCTGTAAGAAGTTAGTAAGTAAATTAACTCTATGTTAAGCAGTTTAAATTCACTATACCCAGAGATCTGCATACACTATAGAGAACTTCAAAAGATTTTGAAGCTTGAAAGATAAAGACTGCAAGCTTAGGCTAATGTTCAGAGCTGCCTAATGCCCTGCAGTTGAGGCAACAAGTTCAAATCCTTGCTCCAGGGCGGTGAGTAAAGGTCAGGACGAGAGCGAGCCTTCCTCAGGGGCTGGGGGTTTGCTGACAGCTTGGCTGCTGGGATCAGGATTTTGTGAACAGTTTTGGGTTATCAGTGCTGGGTTATGCGGAACAGTAAATGTTGAAATCTGAAAGCAATGTGCAGAACAGAATCCCCCCTTTTTAAACATTCCTGCCAGTGGAGGAGATAGTAGTGTTTTCATGGAGCCAAGCTGCCTCTGTGGAAAGGCTGGAAGGTAATGAGGGTGGAAGCACAATTAGGTGAGAAAAGGGAAACTAAACTACGAGTAAATACAAGTAAATACAAGTAAAACTTTATAAGGCTGAAAAAATGATCAAATAACATTAGAAATTATTTTCAAACCTGCATTTCTTCTAGAGAATCTGCACAGTAAAAATATCAACTGTTATGCACTTTGCTAAAGGAGCATGTGAAAGATTTTAGGGGAAGCAGAAAAAGGAGGTATCATATTCAGCACTTTAATTAAAGTAAATGTAAATGTAAACTTTAAAATGAAAAACCCAGCAAACTAAGAGAAAAAAACCCAACACATCCAGAAACAGAAAAATGGAAAAAAAAAGAGAAACATGTAGCTCTTAACGATTACATGTATATTTTATTTTCACCCATCTGTAAGGAAAAACCTATGGTTAGAATAGAACCATGAACAGAAAAGCAGACATAACAAAATCAAAAGGAAAAAAATAAAAATAATAATTCTAATAGTACATGGAAACAAACTACTTGTGCTAAGAGTTTAGGGGTACTAGCTGGGGAATATGTTTGAGCTGGTCACATCTCCCTTGCTTTTCTTTGACAGTACCATTTTTCACAGAGAAGAAACAGTAAATGAAAACATTTTTCACAGGAAACAGTAACATTTTCTGGCAAGAAGTTCTGCCTGCAGTGGTTTTAATCTTGGAAACAACCCACATGAGGTGGCTGCATTCAGAGTGGTAGTGAAAAGGCCACAGGTGATAACAGACTGTGCCTCACCATGTGTCACAGCAGGCTGGCACCTGCCTCTGGTCCCCAATGCTGCGTTCATCCCCTCAGCCCTTTGTCCAGCATTGAAATACTGCCTGGCCTGGGTGTGAACAAGGTCAGGGGAGGAAAGCAGGGAAGCCTGGGTCCCAGAGCCACCTATGCACAGATGTGTGTCACCAAAAAACTTGAGCCCCTGTGCAGAGCCAAGAGCAGCTGCTGCGCCACTGCCAGCGGCAAGAGCTGACTGAGAAAATAAAGAAAAATCAAACTGGGAGCCTCTGACCCATGGAATTGATCCAGCATCTGTTGTGTGGGAAAACACATCCCATACCACAGGAAAGGCCAGGGAGACAGTCTGGTACAGATTATTCCTCATGCAGAGATTTCATTGCTGGCAATATCAAAACGAATTTTTTAAATACTTGTTTCCTTCTTGCTTTAAGCTCCTCAGCTAACCCCAGGAGTCACACAATTATGTACAATGCTTCCAAGTGGAGAAGGGAACATCAGGGTACATTGAAAATAGTAATTTTGATTCTTAGGATTTGTTTTTAAAGGGGAAAACAGCACAGCAGTCCGTGTGTCTTTATTGAAGTATACACAGAGACAGGACAGGCAACGAGGACACAGGTCTAATACTACAGCACACATTGTTGCAGAGATCTAAATGGTAAGCAAGTCCTGTATAATGTGCTTTATATGTGCTGAAAATATCTGTATCTATCTATAGATGGACAGATATGGTCAAGAGAGCATAAACAAGACCTTTTTTGCACTGACTTGTTACTTAGCATTCAATAACTCACTGCCAAATGAAAAATACAATTACTGAGATACCTCCGCAGAAGAAAAGTGTACTTCAACTTTCTGGCAAAACTCAAAGTTCAATTACCCTGTAGCAAATCAATCAAATGTGTGTGCAGCAAGCAATGAAATAGTACAGACGTCACCTCAGTGCTTTCAGCTGAACATGGTTTTCCTTCTTTTTAAAAATCAGCAAGTGGCACTAGGAGACATTTGCAAAGCTCACATTATGCAGAAGATAAAAAGAAATCTATCAGTGTGATTTAGAGCAGCACAGCACAGTGCTCTGGGCACGAGAAACAATAAATAATGAACATTCATCACTGGTAACCTGTGCAATGATCTGATTTTTATAGACACCAAGATTCATGACACCAGTTTAGCCTGGTATGCCCCATGTTCCCACAGCTGGAAGCCAGGCCTGCAGGGCCAGCCGTGCGCTGAACCCTGTGCACACACATCAGCCCTTGCTGAGGATGTGAGGCCAGGACACAAACGTGTGTGCGCACAGCAAGCCCCACTTAACCCAGGGCAGAGCATCCTGTTAGGATGGTGCTGACCTGGGATACACAAATAAAAGCTCCCCAAGGGGAGCAAGGGACCACAGTGTGCGCTAACAGCTTGGAAAGTCACTGCTCTTTGCTGCTTCAAGTACCTTTCTTTGCCCTTTTGTTATGAGCAGCACAAAACTGCACTTGAGTTCACAGCTCTGAGACACAAACCTCGCTCTGGGCTTTACCAGCCTCTCCCACAGGCCCTGCACTGGTGAAAAACCCCAGGGACACTTTATCCTGATTACCAGAGCAGGAAGGGATGACACACACGTTGTGCTGCCTGGGATGGAGACTTTGAGTTTCCAGCAGGGATCATTACACAAGGTCAGTTTTGTTCTCTGTTAATTCATCACTCCTAGAGCCGACACGAAATTTTGTAATCACCTTCAAGTGGCTAAAGTGAACGTTGAAATTAAGTCCTCCAACTTCAATATTTTTTTGCTACAGTTTCCTTTTCTTTGGCCTGTGACTTATTTAGCTGTGGCTACAAGAAATCAGAGAATATTCTGAGTTGGAAGGGACCCAAAAGCATCATGAAGTCCAACTCTTAAGTGAGCAGCCCATACAGGGATTGAACCCACAACCTCAGTCTTATTAACACCAGACTCTAAGCAAATGAGCTCATGCCAGCATTAAATGCCTTTTTTTCAAAATTGGAAACTATACACATTCACAACTCTGATTAAAATTGAGCCTGAATTTTGAAACAATAGACTTGCCTACCTGCAAACAAAATTATATTTGTATTTTATATCATCAAAACAATTGATTCATGAAACTGATTAAGTCCGTAGAACAATGGAAATTAAAAGACCACAAACACACCAAGTAAATACTGTAGTTGTGTAAAATTGATATTTTGAAACATTAGAGGCATCTTAAAAACTTTTATTTAGCGTATTGAAAAAAAGTTACAAAAATTTTCTATAAACATAGGCAAAAATGTTTAAATAGGATAATTTAGTGTAAACCAAACCCCTTTAAAATACACAATACTGTAATCAGAGGTTATTTACATCCAGTGAAGAGAGAATAACCTTCACTAATGTTAATATCATCTAAGCAAATCATTAATTTCCATAATCCTTAAAACAGCGTCATCTTTAAGTTAGTTTTAGTAGCTAAATCATTTCAATCCTAATACAAGATGAAATTCAATGTTACATTCAGAAGTGGGAAAGGCAGTATCCTGACTATTCATGTCATCAGTCAAGACAGCACTGCATTCAGTTGCAAAACCTTAGAGAGGTATAATTATAAATTTATATTTATTGCATGACAATGCAATTACAGGATAGGTAAAACAACAAGAAAACAAAAAAAGCTGTATAAAACCCGAGTACAAATAAAATTTTATTTTTCAATCAGGTTAGAAGAACCAACCACAAGACTAGGCTATTTTCCCACATTTCACAAAACAGAACAAAACAATTTGTAATTTGACACTATTTCAACATGGAGAAAACTGTTCATGTCTCAGAGGAAATGCATTAGCACAACTGTCCCACACAGGTTTCATTTAAATATTATATTTATTCACCAAGACATAAGTTTATAGTTCACAATGTCTTTCGTACTCATGGAAAAGGCATTGTCTAATTAATTCAACTCATAGATCACTTTAAGTTTTTGGTTGTGACTTTTTTTGGAATGGCAAGCATCAGTTGTGGATTGCAAATAAAAGTATCTACTGGACACAGTGTCTTAGTTTGAGTCACCCCAGGACACACAGTAGCAGGAAAAAGTAACATATTCAACTTAGGAGCCAGAAACAAACCCTTCAAAAGTGGTAGTGGAATACAGAGTAAAGAAAACAGAGAAAAAAGGGAAGAGCTAGCTCATCTCTAAACTACTAAACCAGACCACCCATGTTCAGGGGATGATTACAGCTGCTTCACAACCTAATGTGACATGGGTGATCTCCATGCATTTCCTACAGGAAAGTCCTATATCCTGACAAGGAAGTTACTGCTAAAACTATCTGTGCTGGCAGGCACAGGAGATGCCAATATGGCACAGACACTGAAGCACCAGCTCTTTCTTAGGTGGTTCCTGCACGCTGGGATGAGGCACTTTGTTCTGGTGAATCTGCCTAAAGCAGTGTATTTATTAACTCTTGCTCAGTTTCAAAGGAGCTTTAACTTCCATGAGTGGCAATTCAGGATTCACAAGAGCTAAAACCACTTCAAAAGAAAAGGTCTGAGAGTCCACAAACAAAACCCAGGCAATTTTTACTACAAGTGTCCAAAACATACTGTACTTATCTGCCTATCTATCTATTATATATAATGAATAGAAATAAGAATTACAGTTTTGACAGTGGAGTAATGAGTTTGGCCAGGAGTTCATCTCTAATACAACTTGCCTTAGAAGCAGAAGAGCCCCAGCAGGCAACAAAAAGCAACCTACTCTTTGCCAAAAAAGAGAACTCCTGACTCCACTTGTCAATACATTAGACCATATTCTTATCAAAATGTGCATTTACACACCCATCTATAACCATACATTTCCTTCCAGTCTCCTTCCATAAAAATCCTTTGGAAAAAGAAGGGCCAAGCCCCCATGAGAGGAACATTGAGAGCAATTTCAAACAGATGGCATGGGCATCTCATTTGGGGTATTTGAAACAAGACAGTTTGGGTTTCTGTTGTAAGAAAGCCAAAATAACATAATTTAGTCCCTCATGGCTCAATACATTTCATTTGCTGCTAATTGATTAGTAGACCACAGAACAGTACTAAGCTAATGCCATGCTACCTTGGTGTGGGAAGAAAGAAAACTGAAACTTAATATTCAGAAATTAAACCGAGCAATTAACTTCTAAATCAACCTGTGAAAAAGAATCACCACACCAGAATGTGCACCACCTAAACCAGGTGGATGAAATTCAGTACAAGCCTGTATATAACTTGCATTCATCTCTTCAGCCTCAAAAAGTCACTCCACACTAATGCTTGGGGTTATGCCTGCATGTTCTTAGAGTTCCTTGTTGGAATGGGCAAGCAATACATGTATTTGTTGTTGAAAAAAAAGATATCTATATTCTCTCCAAAGAATTCCCACAGGCACCAATACAAGTTGCACACAAGGTACACGTCCACAGGCAAGAGAGTATCAGAACTTGAGGAAGGGGTTCATAGCTGGAGAAGCCTTGAGGAACGTTTTCATAGCTGGAGAAAAAAAGAAGTCACAGACACTGAATTTCTTTCCTTCTTCCCCTTTTAAAAAGGGAAGTAATGCATTTGGGTGTATGTGCTTATAGACTACATCCTGATCCCAGTGAAAATCACAGTAGGAAGTCGATTAGGATTTTATCTACTCTTGAGTACTTCAGTATTACTGTTGCATGAACTTTCAAGTTCTGAAGTTAACATATGCACACTTCTCACCTCTAGAATAGAAAACTAAAACCAGAGAGGAAAACAGGAAAGGCAGAGCACAGACAAAAACTTATACCATTTAATTCACCAATAAGTGTCTTGAATTGTCAGCTTCTAAGCATTTACAGAATTTTGAGCTGTTATAGCAAAAGCTTTACAATACACCTCTCCTGCTAGGACTCTGGAATTATTGCTCTTACACCAGCATTCTCTACACAAGATCCTGGTTTGAAAACAAAGGCTCCCAGCCTCCCGAGGTCCAGGAGAGGGTAACAAAAACCAAGTGAAAAAAAGGAACCAACCAGACAGGAGGCAATACTGCAAAATCAGTCCCCTCTAGTGTAAATAATTATTAAAGTGTTGCTTAAGGATTCCCTATTGCAGGGAATTCTGACAGTCTGCAGTAAGAAAGGGGAGGGGGATCCCACAAATCTTGTGGGAAATGTGGACAGTGTTTGGAATAAAACAAGTCACGTCCTTCAAAACAGAGGTACTTGTGAGAAGTATGACAGAGCACCACATCTGTATCTGCACTACACTCTCAATACAGATTCCTTATCTTTTAAGACATCCTATAGGGGAAAAAAAATCCCAAACCCAAAGAACAAGTGAACCTAAAAAAGGTGAAATTCATTGTATACAAGTCCGTTAAATTACAGAAATGCATAATAAGCCAAGATAAAGTGCTACAAAATGATTACTGATCTTTAAAAGGTCCATGGCATTCTTCTTGCTTTACTTAGTATTGGTGACAATGGGAGTTAGTGCAATGGCACTGGCTGAACTGGAATTCACAATATCTTCGTATTGCGGGGGTGGATCTAAATGTTGTTCAGTTTCGCTTCTTCTCACACTGATTTCCCCAGTGGCTTCCTCATAGGAAGGAGGAGGATCACAGTTTGAGAGCCTTGTGGATATTGAGTCTGACCGTGCATCCGAATAGCTCAGACCTCCTGGAGAGAGCCCACTGACTTCATACATTTCCTCCTGTGGGGAATGAACAATGCTGAGAGGCGGCGGGAGGGGCCCTCTGCCATCAGCACCATCGCCCAGCGCTCCGTGGGCTCCCCTGTGCACGTACACCGACTGCCTACGCATTTTCTTTTTAAACAGGCATCTCCAGATGACAAAAATGACAATGAGGATAACAAAAAGGCCAATGATTAATGGAAATGCAAGGTAAAATGAATACCAGCTATGTCCTGTGTTACTTTCTCCCTGGAGTCCGTTTTTGTAGATTTTCCAGAACTCCTTCTAGAAGAGCAAGACACAACATGTCAGAAACTAGAACACAATATTTAAAAAACAAGCAATGTAAGCAAGTTGTTTTAAATAATGAGGGGAAATAAAGGCATTTCAAATACAGATTATTAAAATAAGAACTGGCATGGACACACAAACTTTCAATTTTTCTTCTCATGTGATTAGTGATACAAAAGGGATTTAGTTTTTTCAAACTCACTCCTCACTACTTTTAAGATGCTTGTGTCTGCACTCAATGTTTACAAACACACAGCACAGACAGGACTTAACAATAATACACGAAGAAAAAACCCCAACCACAAAACAAACTAGGAAAAAAAAAATCTCAAAAGCTCCTGCCTAATCAGCATGCACATCAGCCATCTGGTGGATCAGAATCTGTCAGCACCACTCAAGGTACAAGTTTAGGGTTTGTTTGTTTGTTTTTAAATTGCAATAATACACTAGTACAATTTGACAGGGAAACACTGGCTCAGAATGACAGACTAAGCACAACTATGCTGTACTGCCTTATCATAATTTAGACATGCCACACCCTCTGGCTCATACATTAATTCCTGTCAGGTTATTTTGAGTTGATCCAGATCATCTGTTTACAGTTAAAAATAGCTCTATAACTATGAGGCTATTACACAGGTTATTATATTCTAGAGACCTTGACAACATAGCTACGGATAATGGAACATAAAGTGAAAATATGAACAAGTGAAAACAAAGATGAAGTGAGACACCAATACTTGAAAGTCCTCTTTGCTGCATTAATATGCACGAGTGGGAACATAAAGATTATGTTCCCATCTAATTTCTTCTGCAGTGAATAAACTATATATATGCTATGAATAAACAATAGAAAAGCATACCCTGCCTCAGAAGAATATCCATCCTCACCTGTAATGTCTCTCCTACTATGAAACACCGTGTTTTATAGTCATAATTTAGTATATTTTATATTTTAGTATACTGTACTATAATTAAAAAACCCAACTCCCAAAAACCTGTAATTAATGATGCCTTTCAGTCCATGCCAGAAACTCTGAACTCTTTAGTTTTCTTTAAAAATGCACAGACCTGATCCCATCCTGCTCCTGCCAGCATCACATAAATTTTAAATGACAGCACACATTTCATGCAACTATTTATAAAATAGTCATCAGGTTGAACTGAAATTGCCATTGCTCAGTTGTTACTAAATGATGTATTCAGGTTGCAGACTGACTTTGTGCACAGACAAATCAGATTCATCTGTTTTTTTAGTTCAGGCCTGCTGCCACATGATGAGCATTAAACAGAAAATGCCACCAAACTGACCCCAGAGGCAGCTTGAACCCAGAAGCAGCACAATCCCTCTAGCATGGAGGTCAAAGGCAGGACACCATGGGCAAAACACACACTCACAACGCTTCTGGATCAGAATTTACTCAGGTCAAGGGCAATGCCATGTACATGAAACAATTGACTACCCTGTAAATTTTCTTTCCCAAAGGTAATTTCAGTTTTTCTTATGCCTCTGTGCAAATTCAAAAACCGAAACAATTTCAACTGCTATACCAATCCAGGATCAGGCATTTCCCCTAAATTTTAAGGCTTGACACTACAAGCAGGTTGTCACAATGCCCCTCTTTGATGTGAACCCAGGTCTAAATCATCTAAACTGTGTCACGTAAAATTGGCTTCAAACAAAGCAGGAAAGTCTGGGAAGATGGACTCTAAATACTTCTCTACAAGGACCCTCCTTGATGTGTGTTCCAGAGTGAAGCCCAAACCAACTGCTCTGGGTTTAGAAAAAAGTATTTTGGGGGGAACTAACATTGAAAAATGTCATTAGCTGCACAGCTGAGGGCTTTTGGGATCTCTGCATGATAAAACCTGGCAGAACCAAACACCTCACCCTCTCCCCACCAGACTACCAGGCAATTAAGGATACCTATTACTTTTGTATCTGGTTAGAATTCAGTTAAATAGATTACTTAGTGGAATAAATAATATATTGTTAACTAAAAAAGCAGAAAAGGATTAATTAGTATTAGGAAATGCTACTGTATGTACTGGGACCAAACTTCCCACATCACTGTTCTGTGGCCTCAATGGCAGCAAAGAAATGAAATGGTACAATGTTAGTTTTTAAGACCAAAGTTGCAAAGATTTAGTGAAAGTCATTAAATATACTGTGCAAGGATGTGTACTTTTAAAGACTCTCTGGAGGAGAAAGGTAGTTTTGATGAAAAAGCAGAAATCACACGTCTCCCCTAAGAATCTATTTTGTGTTGCAGACTACAGAGGAAATGCACCTTCTCCAATAGAAGGGTAGTAAGTAGTGACTGGTATTTTAACATTGTTTCCATGTTACTTCTAGGTCAGATCTATCTGCTGTAGAAAATGTCTCTATATTGTCTTCACAAAGCTGAAACGGCATCTCTCCTTGGCACTCTGCAACTCAGCAAAGCAGCAGAAAAGCTGTTCTGTTTTCCTCAAGTGGCAGGCACTTAGTGCAGAACAGGGTGTGTTGCTTTTGGGATGTTTGACTTGGTGATGCGACTGGACAGATGTATAAAGAGCTTAAAGTAAGAGTTTAAACTGTCTTAAGGATGAAAGTATTTTAATGCCCTCTTTCATTTACATGCAAGGCAAAGAAAATTCAAGACAGTTTAGGCACTCCCCACTCCTTGGCCAAAAATTACTTTAGGTCTGTCTTACACAGACAGAGGAATGAAGTTCTGCACACAGGTGGAAAACACTGTGAAAGAAACACTTGCTTATTCATTAAAAAAATTAAAAAAAAAAAAAAAATTAAATGTTCTTCTTCAGGGGAAAATAAAAAAACAACCAACCAAAAAAACCAACCCCACAAACCTCCACCGAACATAACCTTGTTAGCAAACAACAAGGTTGTATCCCAGGTTTCCAGCTTGCACTTTTGCAAGTCAGGTCTCCCAGAGAAGCACAACGACTCTTAGTTCCAGACTGCCACAGGAACTGCAGGAAACTCATCCTTCAGGTTTGAGTTGCACAGCTGCCAAGCTCTCCCTCTGCTCTGACACCCCACAGCTACGCTGCAGAGTAAAGTGATGGTGCAGGAGGAGTACATCTGACAGAGAGGAGACATCTGGTCAGAGTCAAATACTGCCCACCAAAGCCACAGACAACTTAGATGAATTTGCACAGTGTGAGGATTTGTACAAACTGCTGTGAAAAAGACCAAAAGGAGGAAGACTGAAAACTTACAAAGTAGTTGTAATATTCATACAGAAAGTTAAAGAGTAATTTAGAAGCTGGAAAACTCACAGCACAAACACCCCTCCCACAATTGCTGGTCTCTTAAACTAACAACAGAAAGGACTTTCTGCTTAACAAAATTACTAACTTGTGATTAATGAAAAGGACACTTTAGTAATCATTTATCCTTGAGTGCTGTACAACTGGGAATACCAGGTGTAAAAGCCTTATAAGGCTGAAAAACTAAGTTAAGCAGGCCACAGAATTAGATAACTGTAACTGAAAAGACTTAGGAAACATCTAACGTATATTCCTGCCAAGAAGTACTTTTCTGAACATATCTCAATGTTTTGGCAAATCCAGTTTGAAATAATAGAAAGGAATTCTCAAAGGCATCCTGAAGACAATTACAGCAAAATTTGCCAGAATTTTGTTTCCCTCTTATTTGTAATACTTCTCAGAACAGAGTCAGTATCAGTCAATTGGATCTGAATGCTGAATCAAATAAGGGAGCTGCAAGGAAGTCAGGAGACTCACACCCTTTTGAGAATTCAGTGGAGGCCTTTACTACATTTGGCAGCATTGTCAGCCTCAAACGATCCTTTGTCAATTCTCTGAATTGTTTTAAAGGTGGACTGATAATAAGCCAGTAAGAAGACTCCTTGGTATTCACCAGGCAGAGGGTGAGAACCCAGCAACAAGGGGAAGTGAGTGTACCTGCTACACTCTTTCCTTCTGGTCTGCCCCCACTTTCAGGAGGCAGGAAAAGATGCACCTCTTCTCCTCTGTGTATTTATCCAGCACCCATAATTACACAGACTGACACTGGCAGCCGTACTCGATCACATCATTTTAGATCTGGTGCTGCTGAGTTTTGAGTTGCTTACTAAGCTTTTCGGTACTAGTTTGTTTGTTTTGCTTGAATAAAGCAACACTGATAACTTTGCAATTTTTGCAATACTTAAAATTCACGGGAAATTTGCAACAGGAATGAAAATCTGTGACTTCCAGCTTTTAAAATCTTCATGCAGTTTAATTTTTAAAAAGTGAGTTACTGGAAATTAAATTAATACCAGTGTTACAACCACACTCAGATACTTTGCATGGTAATCTTTGAATAAATCTTTGAGCCTCCCAACAACCTCCGACACCTTACCAGTGACCACATGCAGTGCTGCCTGCAGGCTACAGGCACCACCAATAAACAGCTTTACAAGATCACACCTAGGGCTTACCTTATTTGTTAACTTCTCTCTGACAATAATCATTAGAGACAGCTGAAAGAGTTCAAACAGAAGCAGGCAGTGCTCTCCCAGATTTCATGTATTTGTACCTCAAGAACTTCCATTAGCCAAAGCTGATTCCTTTTAATTAATGGTTCCAGACTGATTTATCTTCCCTTCAGTTACATCACTGTTCTCTGAACCAACACAAGCTTTTAGGATCTGAAACATCCTGTGGCAATAGTCCTCAGCTCTATTAGCTGTGGTGAGGAGAGACTTCTATTTGCTTTGAACTTGCACCTTTCCAGTTTCCTTTGAGGCCCCTTAGCTCTGCTATCAGAAGGATGGCAAGTGACTGACCTCAGCTCAGCCTTCATCTCACAGACATCATAACATATTCCCTGATTCAATTATTTTATGATCTATTGTTATACAAGTCTTTCCATATATTTCATCAATTGCCACACTTCTCTGGTCCTTCCATCACCTACTAATTTGCTTTAAAGAGAGAGAGGTGAGAGTTGCACACATTCAAGACGTGGGTAAGCTCTTTACTTTGATCCCTGTTCCTTTATTTCAGATTCTTATAACTCAGGAGTTTTTAATCTGGTTTTGGCTCTGTTTGACAGCTCAGCACCAAATTGAAGTCTTCATAGACTGAAATTCTGATATTGTTCCCAAATTCAGTTCAGAGGCAATAATATATTATAATCCATGTTCCAAATTCCTCCACATGCATGACATTTGTCAACATAGAATTTCATACTCTATTTTACCCACAAAGTCCTGCAAATTCTTCCCTGTTGGCTCTAGCCTAACATAATAGTTTTATCTTTATAATTAACTATACAGTTTTAAACAATAATCCTGAATCTGTCAAAATCCCCAAGCCTGTCTTGGAAATATTGAATGGCATGTATGCACACTTCACAAACACAATGCTAATTAAAAACTCATGCACCAAAAATAACTTGAGGAAACTGCTTGATAGTCTTTTAATATTACAAATCTGCATGTTGCAGATCTGCCCAGAAGACTGCAGAAAAGCAAAGAAGCAAGAGGACAAGAGAAAAATACCAAGAGAGAGATTAGACAAAAATTTACCATGATATATAAATAAGCTACAGGCCCTATCTGACTTTCAGTCTATCTGTACTATGAAAGCTTTGATCCTGTGTTTCTCTGAATATACTGTATCATGTTCCCAGTCTACTGCATCCATTTCCTTCCCCTGGGACGTAGATGTTAAGTATTACTAAGTGGCCTTGTGGATGGATACTGCTGGGGGACAATGCACTAAATAAAGCCTAAGAAAATGAGGCTGGTCAGGCACGACTGCACATTAGCAGAGCCTGGCCCATTAGCATCTCCCCATAGCAGAACACAGTAGCCAGGGAAAAAGGATACAGCACTTGAAACAGATAAAAGGTCAGGACCTTATTGGAAGCTCCTTCACCACTTGTGGAGGAAAAGAAATGTAATTATTTCTATTCTACTACTTCCCTCTTTACCTCTGCAAGGGAAATGCTAATTACCAAAAAATAAAATGTTCCTAAATGGGAGAAAGAAGCTGAAGTGAGATACAACATGTTTAGGTTATGTTTTCTCTAGTAACTAAAACAAAAAGCAAAAATGATATTGTGTTAGAATTTTATACAAGTTGTCTCATTGTACACATTATTCTTAATTACACAATGAGCTATCATTAGGAATAGTCACACCAAGTTTGGGCGGTAAAAAACGTGTGTGCAGCCCTTTACAGCTTCAGAAGGAAGCAGCTTTGAAGAGACACCACAGGTCCTAAAACTTCATTTTAATAAATCAGAGAATTCTCATGCCCGTCTTATCCATCTCCCCAGCTATGATCCCCAAAAAAGATGCCAAGAACTTAAAATGTCCAGGATGCCTTTATACACTGTTATTTTTTGATGTAGAGCTCAGCCATTGAAGACTGGAATGTACCACCAGTGTAAATTTTGGAAGAAATCTGCAACGTTCCCTGAGCCACTTTGACCACTAAATCACTCTCCTTGCCAGTACAACTTCCCTGTGCAAAAACCAAATCTAATGCAATGCTGGAAAGCACACAAGCACTCAGCACACACAAAAGTTTAGTGTCAATACACCCCCACCCATCTTTACATACATACCGTTTTTTCCTCGTTTTCAAATGCTTCTCTTGCTTCTTCATAGCTACAGATTTCTTCTCTGCATTCATGTTCTATGTCACCTTGCTTTATTTCTTCCAGAAACGTGTTGGCTCTTGGGTATCTTTTTAATATGGAGTTGGCTTTGTCCTCTGTTAAGAACACTGAATAAGAAGAGGAGATACAACAAAGGTCACTTCTAAAATAGACACCCAAAACCTCATGCTAAAATTGCTCAAAGAAAATATGCCTTTGAGAAATAGCTTTTTTAAAGTCTTCCCCTTTATTTGATATGATAAAAGGCCTTTCCTAGTTTAGCTCACTGTTGTAAGTAGTTTGGCCTACAACTTCAGTAGCTACCGATAAAATGTCATAAATGCACAGACCTCAATTCAGCATCACAGTCGTGTGTGGTGAAACAAGACTGAAGCTGGTGCCCAGGAAGAGTCCTTGGAAGAGACAGGCACATGCTCAGCTCAAGCTGACACAGAACAAACAAATCCTGCTTGTCAACATCCAAAATGATATTTGCAACTGCCTGAGGGCATCACAGCCAGAATGCTCTGAAGTTTTTGATATAAATATTTATGACTATTACCCAGAGTCACAAACACCAGACAGCTGCATTTATCAGTGTTTAAGTCTGTAAGTTTTCTTAAGCAACTTTGAAGCAGACATGCTGCCTTCACGCCAGAAATCTCCACCATGAAATTAACACCCTTTTGAGGGTTTGTGGGGAAGTAGCCTCTCTTTTCTTGAACCATACAGAAAACCTCACCTTATTTGATTAATCAAATGAAACAATCCTAAAAGGCAACTAGTGTGTATATATATATATATACATATATATATATATGTACACACACCATAAATGTATTCTTTATTTGGTCTCCTTAGTTTGCTGTTCGAAGAAGAGAGCTGGAAGCAATCTCTTTTCTTCTGATGTTCCAGCTTTCCATCAAACTCTCTGACTAAGTGATTTCTACATATGCAGTAACTGGGAACACTTTGAAACCCATCAGACTGAATTATCCAGGAGGTGCATCTGCAGTGCATGATGCAGGAATACTCCAGGTGTTTCAGGTCAGGAAGCAGGAACATGGAGTCAGTGTTACACTGTTGTTGTACTCTCAGTGCCAGCAAGAGGGGATAATGATTCAGTGCACTGCTGCACTAATGCACATGTAGCACTTTCCCGGCCTGTGCAATCATTTGTTTATTGCTTCATTTACAGTTAGACTGAAGGGGATTTTTTCCCTTAATCATCTGATTTTTAATGCTGTAAAGGAGGGCAGTGAGGAAACAAAGACAATCACTATGGTTTTGCTTTAGAAAGATGTGGTGGCGTTTGCCAGCAATGATTACCATAGTTAGCCATGAATAATTTTGACTTGTTTAGTGTCTGTGGTATATTATTGTAATGGATTCATATGGCCAGGCTACATGGGTGGCTTCTGTGAGAAGCTGCTAGAGAATGACCCCATGTCAGTGGAGAAGGAAGGGGAGGAGGTGCTCCAGATTCCAGAGCTGAGATTCCCCCAGAACCCATGGTGCAGACCATGGTGGAGGGGAGTGACAGAGCAGCTTCAGGGGGGCACCTGGTGTCCAGCCAGGGTCAATCAGTCACAACCTGGTTACAAATCATCACGGAGCAATCTTCCTTTTGCAAAGGATTTAATGAAGATGTGAAGATTGAAGTTCAAAACATCACTTCCTCTTATGCTTCCAGCTGAATACATTACATACATGCATCACACAAATTACACTGTTCATGAGGATGCCAGGGGTACAGTAGTGCAACTGCACCTACTGAAAATTTGATTTTCTTCAGCACCACATCATGGACATCTCCTATTGTGTAAGTTCACTGACTAAATAACATAGAAATTAATATTCAGAAATCTCTTCAAAAAGGAAAGAAAAGAAGATGGCTTTTCTCCACTTCTCACACAATTCCCCTTGCTTCTCTCTAGGCCCTAATAACTCGGTTTCTTTCAGCCTCATGCCTCAGTGATCACCTCAAGGTGATGAGATGAAGGATTTGTCCATGCCAGGAATGCAGCACACAGGCATGCCTGGGGATGAACTGCCAGTGCTTTTCCTACTTCCCGCAATTCCTTGTGGGCATTCCTGAAGGGAACAAGTGTCAGACCAGACTCTCCTAAGAGTGCCCATATATAGAGGCATTGAAGAGTAGATAATGCACTACAAATTAAGTTTCCCTTCCTTGAGCAGATAAAACCTAGGGAATTTCATTTCACAGCTGGAATCCATTCCCGAAAAGAGCAATGAGAGAAATGATGACAGCTTTGTATTGGATGCAGAGGGAAAAGAAACACAGGAAAAGGCAAGTAGCTGAAAATACCCTGATTTACAGATTCTGGCTCTCAGAAACAACATACAAATACTTGTTTCTGCATGCACTTTTCAAAATGCAAAGAGAATAAAGGTTTAAAAGCTGGTATGTTAAGAAATATTGGATTTGATACATATTGGTATGAATTTCTAGGTGATAATTCAGTTTTCCAAAAGGAGATAATCTGATTCAAAATGCATTGGTGAAGAACAGCAAAATATTAATTCAATTAGAGAATGGACAATATGTGACTATCTAAACACCCAAAGCTTTTATTTAACAGTTCATATTCTGAAAGTCTGTCTTCTCTCACAATACAGTATACAAAATGCACATATCATAAAGACAAAGCCTGCTGAGGAAAATGAACTACATCCCATATTAATTATGAATGTATGATTAATAACCATCTCTGGCTAGTCCAAACTAGGAATGCCTTTTGACCCTACAAGGCTGGGAAAAAAATGCAGTATATTAAATAGTTTGTTTTGATGTGACATTTTTAATGCTTTGCACAGTCCTAGTCACCTTGTATCCTACTGAAAAGCCAATACAAATGTATCAAGGAAATAAAAACACGCACTTGAAATACAGGGATTTTATGAGAATCAAGTCACTGCCTGATGAATCCTATACAAAAATATAGATATTCAGCTATAGTTGGATAGGAGTGTGCAAAAACCCCACTTCAGATTGGATGCCCACCTAACTAAGCCACAGCATGACTGAACTCTCTGCAGCTGTTACTGTGGAGCTGAACATAATCAGGGAACACTTGCATGTGGCAAGAATAAAGGAATGAAGCAAGATAAGTCACATTTTCACTTTGTTAAGGAGATTAACTAGCAAATACAAGATAAAAGGAAAGTCAAAATTTTTATTTTGGCATTATGTAAGACACAAATCATCCAAAGCCTCTTCTATTACCCCAACTTTTGTAGGATATAAATGAAGATATACAACTACCAAATTCAATGCATTTGAATACATTATTTCTTTAGACATGCTTGTGTTTTGTATGTAACTGTAATAATTGGCTTTCACCAAGTTTTTATATATCAGAAAGCTTCCAAAGACTTAGATTCACTTATTATTATTGAAGAGTACGGTCAGATCAATTTATTACACATCCTGTGGGAAGCCTGCCTGCTGTCCTAATAGTGAATGGATACTCTAGCAAGGTGGAATTCAATCAGAACCGGAGCGAGGCAAGGACATGAGAGGATAAATACATTGCAGCCTGCCAGCTGAAGCTGTCACAGGGGAAGAAAACAGGCTTTAGGTCTGTAGTGACAGAAGGGACAGGGAGCAGCAGCATGAGAAAACTACTCTGAGGCACAGAAGTGCCACTGAAACAAAGCCCAGGGCCAGGACACCAAAACCAGCTCTACAGAAACCATTATTGAGCTCCCTCTTTTGACTCCGTACCAACATCTAACCACACTAAAATCACTACTAAATAGTAAAAATAAACATTTTAGATCCAAATTTGAAGCTTCTGCTATTAAATTAGAATCTTACTGTAGGCCATCTTAGTAAGTCCATTAGTAATTTGGTTCGAATATGGCTGGAAGGAGAAAAATGACCTTTGCTTTTATTTATAAAGTTTAAAAAGTGCCTTCTGCTCTGAGAATCTGGAGTTGCAGAGACAGGCTTAAAAACAGTTAAAACTAAAGTACTCAAGGCTGGAAATTCAGCTCTGTGGTCTTCATTCTGCAGCCAGCTTTCAAAGACCCACAGTAAGTCTGTGACGATTTTTATGGTCTGCAAATAATATCTCTGTCAGAACAGTTGCATGACTCCATCTCAGCTCAATGTGGGCAAAGATCTGTGTCATCTGTAACATCAAAGGCAGTTCAATGCCAGAGGGCATCTTTTGTGCAAAGAGACTGGGATTATGAGCACAGGACAGTTTTGGGGTGTGTTACTGTCCACCTCCCAGGAAATAACAGAGAATGCACACTCACCACTAAGTTAAACTTACCACTATCCATGGTGATTGCTGTCAAGGCTGGGAACTTGCAAATATCAAGTCTGTAAACAAAAGAGGAAACATCCTGTTGAGTTTGTGAATTACAATCAACTTGGGCAAGTTTCTCTTGAAGGACAAATACTAGTACAAACACACCAGTATTCCAAACTCCATGATCAGCATCAATCCCTCTTTTGAGTTGTATCAGTACTGCACATAAGCTCATTTCAGTAGTATAGGAATACTATCCAAGAAAATGATAACCCTTTGAAATGGTGAATGCTTTAACATTTTTCAAGGCTTTTCAAATGCAGAATATGCAAAAATGTTAATATGAAATAAGAGATTGTGTATAATTTTTTAAAAAATGCAACTTTTTGGCCTAAATGAAATTGAAAGTTATTACATTCTCCACTGTAATTACTAATACCTTAACTAAGACTTAAATTCACTCTGCAGAGATCATCAACTCGTTATCTTTAGTCTATAGATCAGATTTTTTGAAATCAGAATGAACACATGGAAATTCATTTAGAGTCAGCTACTGATTAAAACAGGATGCCTGCATAAAGTTCAAGGGCAGAACAAGACCTGTGATTTGGCAAATGAACTTGCACTACATGAGAAGATCCCAACCTGCCCTACAAGAACTTACATGTACTTTGTACCTCATCTTGGAAAGAGAACAGACAGGAGATGCTCTCAGTCAAGAAAGTGCCTGAAGCTCATTGCACCCACCAGGCAGAGAGCCAACAAGAACTGCATCTGGAGGCAGCAAGAGTAGTGCAGCTCCTTGCAGTCTTTATTGGTATGGGAAAATGTAGGATAATAAAAGCTTTCAGCAAAGTAAGAGCTGCCTAACCAAGTTAGTAGAACACCACGAGGTTAAAGGGTCTTTTATTAATAAATTACCTACTCCTAAGGCTTAGCATCAGTCTTCAGAGGCCAGGTTACATATCAACATATCACACCACCCAGATGTCCTCACTTTCCATAAATCCATACCCTCATAAGCAAACCTCTCTGTAAAAAAGGTGAGCCATGGCTGTTGTAATAAACCAAGAGGGAAAGTTAATGTTTCCAGCCTGGCCTGTCCAACACCAAAACTCGTCATGCAAGAGCAGACTGAAGTACTTGCAGTGCTGAGGTGAATGGTGCTCCAGGAAGACATCCCAGCTTGGTAACAAAACTCTAGGATTGGGACTACAAAATGTGGGATGAAGGAGCAAACTGATTATAAACCAAGTTCATCAAATCTCTGTAAAGACAAATAAATATGAATAAAGAGCAGAAAGTAGGGCACTCTGAAATCTCACCACCATAGTGTTTAGCTTGTTGTTACTAAATTTTTTAGGTTGACAGAAGAAGAGGGCTTGATTTTCTTTTTTAAAGAATATATATAAAACCTCTTTTAATAGCCAGAATTTTTCTTAGCAGACTATTCTATGCCAAAACAAACAACCTTTGCCCTTTGCTTCTAGAATAAAAATAAAATTAGTGACATTTAATGATTAGTCAGGTTGTCACAACCCAAATATCTGTGATGAAGAAATTGATAAACTTATTAAAATAAACAGATCACAAAAGATTTGGCTAGTGGTCTAACTATTCTCTTCACCTACTACATCATTATTTCCTTTTGTCATTTACTACCCACCAGTTTTAGGCAGCTGGTTCAGCAACAGCTCCCCAAATAAACACATATCAATAGAAGAGGCAGCACCCATGAGTGCTCCCTTACTCTGTTAAGTGGCAGCAATGCAGTGAATTAAACATACCTTCCTATGCTTCTCTTCTCAGGTGGGGTAACTTTTTTTTGCAATAAATTTCAGTTAGTCTTTAACATTTCACTCTTTTAACAAAACGTGGGTGTGGATTTCTAAAACATTCAAAAAAAAAACAACCAAAAAACCCAACCCAAAACAACAAAACCAAAGCAGAACACAGGCATTCACATTCAAGAGTCACAACCTGTCTGATGACTCTGCCTACTTGGAACAGTGTTGGGAAAAAGGGGACTTTGTGCCTCCCCCCTACTATGTGATGTTTTCCACCAGGAGCAGAGCAAGTCACTGCCTCTGCCTTGGCACCTGGCACCAGGTACTTGACATATCATGTTCTCTGGGAATCAACATCACAACACTGACATACACAGATGGGGAACTGGGGAAAACACATGAGGGAGGAGAAAGAAGAAAACACAGAAGGCAAAACATCCTTCAATTTCTTCAAAGGAAATTATATTAGGAGTGAGTGACAAAAGAAAGATTTGCTGAAGTGGCTGCAAAACACAAATTACGTTTCTCCTTACCTCCTCTACCCACAGAAAGAAACAGTATGAACTTCTGTAGGAAATATGAAATCTTTTCAGTCAGTGGCTGTAGTGCAGAAACTTCCCTTCATCAATCCACATTAGATTGTTACAGCAATTTAAAGCATTTAGAGCTCCTTGGAACCACTTATGCCCATTCTCAAACAAATGCATCTTTTCTATGCTCTCTTGACCTTCATCTCAAACTTTTTCATTTCCAAGCTCCCACAAATCACAACTTCCTGCTATGGCACCCAAAAGCCTACAGGGCCAGAGGTTGATTTAGGACATAGACAATGGCTGCCCTGCTCCTACATGGACATTTCACTCAGGGAACAGATTTCTCTGCGGAGGAACTGCTTGGGTCTTTGCCCTCTACTAACAGTCCCTTCCCCTAAAGGGAGGGAGTTTAATTATACTTTAGTCCTCTACTCTGACACTCTTGGTTCAAACTCACTAAACAGTTCAAAGGTGGCTTGGAAGAAGGGACTGAACAAATAAAAGTACAAAAATCTTTTTTACCGTCATAAGCCAGCTAATAAAGCTGAAGAGGGCTGGTCACACCACAGGAACATCCTGACTTGCTACTGACTCATTTATTCCTCTGTCCAACTCTTCACTTAGTCTCCTGCTTTTAAGTCTTCACAAACCTTACTGGAACCTATGATGGCCCTGTGGTGTCAAAGCAAGGTTTTTCTTTTCTGTACAGAAATTCAAGAACAAACACACATAGGCCCTATACCCTCAACAGTACCTAAATATCACCGATATTTGTTGTTTCATGAATCCCTCTTCTATCCATCTTCTTTAAGGTTATGCATCACTTCAGATATGTGACAACACAATGGACAGCTGTATAGCACTGTACCCACACTGAGTGTCCAGTTCTGAGTTAATGGCAACTGACAGATCCAACCAACACGTGTTCTTTCCTGACTGCCTGCTTGGCTGTTAGTAGAATGGTTAAAAAACAAAACACAGAACAAAGAAGCACACACTTCTAAGTAGGAACTATAATGACTCAATGGGAAACACTGAATCTTAAAGCCCATGAGCCAGACCAGGAAACACACCAACTGCTATTTACCAGCACTACCCTCCTCACCACGAAAGGGCTGCAGCCTCTTACCAAAGAGAAACATCTTGCATGAAAGTTTAAGGAACTTATACTGAAGAAACAAACCAAGGTGTACATTTCTTTCCACAACCAACCTAAATATTTTTTTCTCAATTCTGAAAGTACCCAAATCTTCCATACACTATTTATAAACATAAAGCATAGAATATTTGTATANGAAGGGAGTAGAAAGGGAAGGGAAAATAAGGCTAATGTAAAGCAGCAGCAGTATTTTTCCTCACTTAGTTTCTCACCTGCTGTGTTAAAAGGGACTTAAAATACTGCAAGGCCCCCTGTTCCTCTCCCAGCTGGGGAGGGATGCACATCACAGTGTCCAGGGAGGGAAGAGGCTTTTTTGCATTCTGCAACAGAACTCTGACAAGTGATACTGCTGTTAACTTTAGCTTTGTAATCTGTACAATTCATGAAGCCAAAGAGCTACATAATTTCTCAAAGTTATAAATATTTAGGTTCTTCTGGAGCTTTTTATGAAAGCCGGTCCATTCCAGGGACACTGTTAAGTAAAACACCAGTTTACATTCAGTCTAAAAATAAACCCCCATTTTCTAGCCCCTCCACCCCAAACCAATACAACTGGAAAACTCCTGGGAGAGGTTTGTTTAGAAGAAATATTCACACATTATCAATCTGACTTTCTGTGTACCTATTTAATTATCTGACAGCCATTCATTCAGAATGTATTAGGTGCCTACCTAAAAATCCCACTCCCACGTGTCTTTTACATGCTTAGAAAAAATGTTACAGAAAACTACAATTTCACTTACTGTTACCTGATTCCAAAGAGCTTTCTCCCCAGGAAAAGCATACCAAAGAATTTACATGGGTTCAAATGCTGGAAAAATAGATCAATTTTTCTCTGAATAGAAATCCATAGGATATGGGAGAATCCTGTATTTATTAAGTTTGGTTTGCTTATAATAGCAAGTTTTTCCAGGGAATTTGTGAGAATAAAGAGGGATGGAACACTTTGAAAACTACTCAATCTGACAAGGATGCAAAAGATTTATCCCATCTCAGACTACATGGGACAAGGATAAGACTAAAACAGAGAACTGAAAAACTTTTTCCTTTGTATATGCTATTTGATCACAGCATTATAAAACATCATCATTAATTTAAGCACCTAAAACCACAGACAAGATCACTAAGAGGAACCTGTACTTAGCAGACTGCCACTGCACCCTAAACCCAATGAAACAGATCATTACTCACAGAATGAGCACGCACAGAGCACAACACCACCCTGTTAGCAGAGAGAAGGAAGCTCCTCAGACTGCACCTGGCAGGACTGCAGCTGGAGAGACTGAGCCTGAGCTTCTGCCTCAACTTCATCACCCCTTCACTGGTAAAGCTGCAGCAATATGCTGGCTGGTTATTTTCT
>VZTN01028304.1:0-37000 GCA_013400515.1 Erpornis zantholeuca
ATCAGGGGGAAGGCCAATAGGGCAGATATCCTGGTGTAAGTCTGCTGTTGTCTGTTTTAGACTCCCACCAGGATAAAGAGGCAGATAAAATATTCTATAGGCAGCTGGGAGAAGTCTCACTATCGCCAGCCTTTGTTCTTGTGGAGGACTTCAACTTAACAGATGTGTGCTGGAAGTACAGCACAGCAGAGAGGAAGTAGTCTGTGAGTTCCTGGGAGTGTGTGGATGGTAGCTTCCTGACACGGACAGTGAGGGAGCCAATAGGGAAGGCATCCCACTGGACCTGCTGTTAGCAAACAAGGAAGGAGTGGTGGGTGATGCTGGAAGTTGTCTTGGGCATCACAATCACAAAATGATAGTTTTTGATTCTTGGAGAAGTAAGGAGGGAATGCCATCAGAACTGCCACCTTGGACTTCTAGAGGGCAGACTTCAGCCTGTTTAGGAGACTGACTGATGGAATCCCTTTGGAGGCAGTCCTGAGGAGCAGAGGAGTCTGGGAAGGCTGGATGTGCTTTAAGAAGGAAATCCTAAAGGCTCAGGTCAGGCCTACATGCTGAAAGATAAACCAGCGAGGAAGAAGACCAGGCTGGCTGAACAGAGAGCTTTGGCTGGGACTCAGGATGGGAGAAGGGGCAGACAACCCAGGAGAGCTACAATGATGACATGAGGTTATGCAGGGAGAAAGTTAGAAGGACCAAAGAACTCAATTTGGCTACTGCCATAAAAGATAACAAAAAAAGTTTCTGCAAATACATCAGCAACAAAAAGAGGTCTGAGGAGAATGAAGATTCTTGTCAGAGTGAAAGGGTAGAGACATAGTGAGAAAGGATAAGGCTCAGGTACTTAATGCCTCCTTTGCCTCAGTCTTTAATAGTAAGACCAATTGCTATCAGAGTATCCATGCCCCAGAGGTGGAAGACAGACAGGGACCAGAATGAGACCCCTGTAATCCAAGGGGAAATGACTAGTGACCTGCTATACCACTTAGACAGTCTCTGGGACTAGGTGGGATACATCCAGAGGTACTGTGGGAGATTACAGAAGTACTCACTGAGCCACTTCCAATCAATTACCAGCAATCCTGGCTGATGTGGAGGTCCCAGTTGACTGAAAATTAGCAAATATGATGCCCATCTATAAAAAGAGCCAGAAGGAGGATCTGGGAACTAGAAGCCTGTCAGCCGAACGCTGGTGCTGTGAAAAGTCATTGAGCAGATCATCCTGAGTCCCATCAGGCAGCACAGGCAACACTATCAGGGGATCAGGCTCAGCCAACACGAGT
This sequence comes from Erpornis zantholeuca, assembly GCA_013400515.1. Taxonomy (NCBI): domain Eukaryota; kingdom Metazoa; phylum Chordata; class Aves; order Passeriformes; family Timaliidae; genus Erpornis; species Erpornis zantholeuca. Next base: position 1,284 of record VZTN01028304.1, read on the forward strand.
TTGTGAAAGGCAGGTCCTGCTCACCAGGCTGATCTCTTCCTATGTCAAGGTGACCCACTTAGTGGTTGAGTGAAAAGCTGTGGATGTTGTCCACCTGAACTCAAACAAAATGTTTGACAGTTTTTCAGCATTCTCCCGAGGAAGCTGGCTGCTTGTGGCTCAGATGAGTGCACTTTTCACTGGGTAGAAAACCAGGTGGATGGCCTGGCCCAGAGAGAGGAAATCGAGAGAGCTGGAGTTGGTTAGCCTGGAGAAAAAGAGGTTGAGGGGAGACCTCATCTCTGTCTATAATTACCTGAAAGGAGGTTGTGTCAAGTTGTTTTGGTCTCTTCTCCCAAGTAACAAGCAAGAGGATGGAGGGAAATGACCTCAAGTTGCATCAGAGAGAATTTTTTTCCCACTGAAAGGGTAGTTAAGTATTGGAACAGGCTGGCCAGGGAAGTGGATGAGTCCCCATCCCTAAAGATATTTAAAAGACATGAAGATGTAGCACTTAGGGATGTGGTTTGGCAGCACTGGTTTAATGGTTGGACTCAATGATCTTAAGGGTCTTTTCCAACCTAAGCAATTTGGTGATTCTGAGGTTCTCTGAATTTGAGGGGAGAGAGGACAGACACTCAGCGACAAGCTACAGGGAACCACTGAGGCTTGGGACTCACGGATGTTGGGGTCTTTGGGGCTGAGCACAGCAGTGCTTTGCCCCAGGCTGCATGTCTGGCTGCTGATCAGGAGTGGAGCAAGGGGTCTCTGCAATTCTCCTGCCCCTGGAGCTGAAGAGAGCTTTGTGGCATGTGTTTGTCATAGCGGGACCGCTGGGGATGCTCTCTCGTGTTGTGCAGGCAGGGGGCCCCCCTGCTCCAGCGTGCTCGGAGCCAGGCTCACCATGAGCGTCGCAGTATTATGGCAGAGCAGGCTTCCTGCTGGGCTCCTGCTGCTGCTTCTCCCCTGCCTGAAAGTAGCTTTCTCTTCTCCCTTTGCCTTTCCTGAGCAAGAAGCTCCCTCTGTACCTGGAAGCTGGCTGAGTGAAATGCCCACTGGTTGCGTTTCATCTCTCTGACATGCCAGAAAGCAGTGTTAAACTACAGCAGAGTGCAGCCATGGGTTTCAAAGTGGGCCTGGGAAGCCTTGTGCTAGGCAGAGATGGTTTAACTTCTCCCTTCAAGGTTCTGGTCTTGCATGTAGGGCTGTTCCCAGGTGTCACTACCAGGACTGCTATACCAGGGCCCCTTTCTCTTCTCCTGCCAGTCTCCCAGCAGCAGGTTCTGGGCTCAGAAAAATGTGTCAGGAAAGAGACTAGAGCCTCATTCAACACAGCACAGGTTTATTCAAGTGGCTGAATTACAGGCCTTGAACAGTAGCTCCCTGGATGCAAATATCCAGGATAAACATGGCTGTTTCCCTCCTCTCATCTGCTCTGGCACATCCCCACTCTGTTTGCAGAGAGACTTCCTTGGGTCTGCAAGGATCCCACTGCAGATCCCACTCTCCTGGACTGGCAGCAGCAACCTGTCAGGACATCAGGGAAATGCTGCCCTGCATAGGAATCCAGCTGTTCTGGCTATGTGCTCTAACCTATACTGCTCTCCCTTGGTGATGCCCTAAGGCTGTAACCCCTCCCTGCTCCTCTAGGGGTGGTGGCTTTCTGTGTCTGGCTCCAGCATAGCCACTTGCTCTGTTGGAGCTTCTCTCTCTCTGTGGTGATCTCTAAGGAAGAGGGATGAGCAGAGGGATGGGAGGCTTAGGGAGGCTGGAGGCTGATCTTCGCTCTCCTGCCATCCTAGGAGAGAGGGGCTTGGGTCTACAGCTTGTGGTGGCATGCTCAGTTGTACCTGGCAGTAACATGTTCTGAGTGGCCTTATGGAAGTCCTTAGTCAAGTCAGCAGGAGCTGAGCTCTCTCTTCTAGCAGCCCCCATTTCTGAGCACTGTTCAACAATGTGCACCATGTTAATCATGGCAGTTCCTCACTTGGTATAAGTGAATGGTGAGATGTCCACTGCATAGCCCTGAGCTTCATCTGCTCAGGGTAATGCTGGAGCACCTGAAAGCTCCCAGAATGGCCATGGCATTAGCTAGATGTGTTTTTGCCTTACCTGTGGTTCCCTGCCAGGAGTCATTGAGGAGAAGATAGCAAGCAAAGGCATGTTTCACAGGAGCATGGTGGTCTGTAGGCCCAAGGGTGAAGACACCAGCAGAATCATGAAGGGAAGTTGTTTGCTCCTGCTCAGAGGCTGTTTTTTGCTTTGCTGTACCCTCTGTGCAAGCCACAAAGTGGCTGGATAGCTCACTGTCACTTGTGGTGGGAAGAGGCTGTCTCCCTTGTCTCACACCAAGAATCACCCCATCTCGTCCTGTTCCTGTCTTACAGCAACCACGGCCGATCGGTTCTACAGGATAGACCGTGCACAGGTGAGTGCAGCCTCATCCTGCACCATTACCCCCCCAGGAAACTGCTTGGGTATCCCCGCAGACCAACAGGCAGGCATAGTCTTGGGGCCACACGGGTCTCATACCACTTCCCTGCCCTTTGGCATCCCGTTAAAGGATGGCATGACAAGCTGGGGCCAGGACCAGGCTCAGCACCTCCAGGTTTCTGGAGAAAAGGGAAGAAGCACAGAGCCTTAGGTTCAAAGCTGCCTGCAGGGCCCTCCAGTGCAGTGGGTAAGGAATAGCCAACATAGCAAAACTGGCCAAGGGACCCACCAGCTGGGGTCATCTTCACCAGTATTAGATACTTCCCTTAATGATCTGGGGAGGAAGACATGGAGATAAGGTTTACAAGGTTGCTAAGGTGGCAGGAGATGGGAAGCCTGAAAAGAACAAGGAGATGCAAAGGCTCCCAGGCACAAGACTGCTCAAGCCACCATTGCTCTGCTGAGCAATATCCCATTGCTCATTGGGATATGAGAGGATAGAGTTTTGCAGAAGTAGGTCTTGCTTCTGAGGAACTATGTCCTGACTTGTGTCTTTCAGGAGCACCTCAACTATGTGACAGAGATCTCTCAGGATGAGCTCTATGTGCTGGACCCAGAGCTAGTGGTCACTCAGACTGTGAGCACTTCTCCTGCCATGCCCGATCTCGTGGACTCATCTGCCACACCCCCTGGGCACCATTTTGCATTCCCTTCCTCTTCCTCCTCTCCACCTTCCTCTCCTGCCCCCAGGTGAGTGGGGGTGCTGGGCCTCAGGAAAAATGGGCAGTGATGGGAGAGCTAGGGTTGGCTTCCCAGCATTCATCCCTGGGTCAGGTTACAGGGGAGCTGCCTGGAAGTAAGCAGGAATTCAGTCTTGAGTTAGACCAAGGGTTGAGATGCCATCCTCTTTTTCTTGTTCCTCTGCCAGTGCTGCCCTAAGCAGTGGGGCATCAGCAGGTGGCTCAGCCATGGGGTCAAGCTCCAGCATCTGGCCCATCTGGGGCCAAAGGTCTGGGGCAAAGGACATTGGTGTCTTTCAGCCCAGCTAAGGGCAATGTCGAGTATGGGTGAGCAATGGTGCTAGAAGCAGCAGTAGAAATGGGAGTGGGGATGGGGAAGAACCCAGATCAGGCAAGAAGGAGTGCCACAGGAGGGTTTCTCCATCCCTCTAATGGTGGCATGCCCATTAGGGCCATCTGCTGCCAGGACTGACAGGGTTAGTTACACTTTTTCTTTTTCCCTTCTAGCACTGAGCCAGAGCACTGCCTCCCACATAAAGGTGAGTCGAGTCCTACCCCGGTCATACCCCCTTTCAGGTTGCACTGTTTTGCTTTCCTGCCATGTTTTTTTTTGGCCTCTCCTTTAACTGGTGAGCAGGCAGGAGCCCTGTTGCTCCATATGTCCTGAAACATGGAGCCCTGAGGGCGGGTGACCCAGAGGTGAGCACGAGAGACCTGACAGTGATTTGTGGAGTGGCCCAGCTAGGCGCCTTCCCAGCTCCACCGGGCGGGAAATGATGTGGCAGGGGGTTAATCCCCCATCTGCAGAGCTGAGGGCTGTGGACTGGGTTGACAGGCTGTCTCTGCCTCTCCCTGGGGAGGTGGGAACACTACATCAGGGGCCTCACCAAGCTGAACAAATGGAAGGAGTTTCCTGAAGCTTGATTGGAGCCTAGAAGTGTGAGTGAGTCATTGGTGAGAGGCATCTTGGCTGCTGGCTGATGCCCAGGAGACCTGCTCCCCACTTCCATCACAAGTTATCCTGCCCAAGGGCAGAGACTATTCCCCCTGCACATGCGCCTCCCTGGGGCTGAGGTCTGGCTGCACCCCAAGCTACATGGTGTCTCCTTCTTTCTCCTGGCTTGTTCCTTACATTCCTGAAGGTGGAGGAGCTATGTAAATGCAGTTTGACCAAGGGCTTAATGCCTGGAGGAGCTTGTGCTCCTGCTCCACACCTCTGGTGCTCACCTCCTGTCTCCAGGGTTAGATAAGCAGTGTTACAAATAGACGTTTCTGACCCTGACGCATCTCTCTTTGCAGATGACCTTCTGATAGAAGCTGCCAAGAGTGGCAACTTCAGCAAGGTAGGTGCTTGAGCCGCCAAGGCTGGCTCCTGGGCTGGCTCCCTTAGGCTAAGGGAAGCCCTGCCAGCCATGCTCCCTAGTTGCCCTGGAGCAGCGCCTGTCAAGGGCCTTCCTTCAGGAGTGGTGGCTGGAAACCAGGCAGGCTTCTGGCAAGAAGCCTGTGTTCCTCTCCTGGGGGCCATGAAGGAAAGGGGCTTGATAGCATGGCTTTGCTGGACAAAGCCTCCCACCAGCCCCAAGTATCCACACAACCTGTCAGGCACTTGAGGCACATGATGCCGGGGCTTGGGGCTTGGAGCTGGGAAATGCAACTCATCCTGAGCAATCTGACAATCCTGTAGTTCCAAGAGCTGCACCGAGCTGGAAGAGATCTGATGGTGCGAGACTCCTCAGGCCAGACTGTCCTCCACCATGCTGTCAAATCAGGAAGCAAGGACATCGTCAAATACATCATCGAGAATGGTGAGCTGGAGCTAGAGGGCCACTCTTAGCAAAGGAGCCTGGCAGCCAAAAAAGATCAGCCCTCTGCTCAGAGGAAGTGCCCCTGGGCTTACATCCCTTCCCTCTGGGTTTGCTACATCATGCTTCTGGTGTATGGGCTTTTCCTGGCATCTGTCTGCCACTACTGGGGTGACCTCATGGCTGTTGCTGCATCCTGGCAGGGACCAGCATGTGTCTGAGAAATATTCTCGGTGTCCTGCTTCTGCCTTCAGGGCAGCTGACCTGTTGGTTTTGGCAGTTCCCACTGAAATACAGACCACTTTATTTAATTGGTAGCGAGTCCACAACCAATTCTTCTTTCCTGGGATCAGCTGAGCTTAGAGGCCATTGCTGCCCTGAGTTCCTTGGAGCCAGGCAGGGGTTTCGCAGGTAGCATGAAAACAGCAGCCCCTATGGAACAATGCAGACTGTGACCAGGGAATATACAGCTCTGTCTGCCCTGGAGCCAGGTCTCACTCACCTGCACTCTTTCTTTCCACAGCTCCTTCAGAAATCCTTGATGCCACAGAGGAGGAGAAGTAAGTTGCTGCCTGACTAGCATTACCTGTTCACCAGACCCTCTGCAAAGTGACCAAGTCACAGGGACACTTCAGCTGCCCTTACTATAATTGCCAGCCATGATTCCCAATCCCCTTTGGACAGACTGCCCCTGAGTAGCACCCCCTCCTCTGCCAGGGCTGCCTGGACCAACACACAACTCACCATCAGCTCCTGCTGCTGCTGAATTGCTGTCCCTTGCTGCCACCTGCATGTGCTGCTTGTCCTGTTCAGGGGGACATCTCACGTCTCCCGCTTTCTCCTCCTCAGCGGTGAAACCAGCTTGCACCAGGCTGCAGCCTTACGCCAGCGCACTATCTGCCACTACATCGTGGAGGCCGGGGCTTCGCTCATGAAGACAGACCTGCAGGTGACAGCGGGAGCGGTGGCTGTGGGGCTTTCTGGGGCAACCAGAGGGTTGGCAAGGAGCAGAGCCAGCAGGAGAGTGGAGCAGGGGTGCTTTGGGTAGGGTGTTTGCCAGTCACAGAGGAGCTGACATGGAGCACCCCTGCTTGCCCAGTAGAGCCCAGCTGCAGAGGGGTTAAATCCCTCTTCTTCTGGCACTTCTCTCTCTGTTGTTTTATTAAATTAGAAGCAAGGGGCTGGAATGTCTCATCCCTGTCTCCCCCCTTCCCACCCTCAGGGGTCAGAGCAAGGACATTCTCCCTGAAAGCTCCCTCCCAGCTGCAGGACTCCCCCCGCTTTCCCCCACAGGCAGTCGTGATGGGGGATCTGGGAGCTCCTTTTGGCGGGTGAAGCTGGCCTGTGGGGAGCAAGAGCAGGCAGTGGCAGCACATTCCCTCACATGCCGAGTTAATTGAGCTGTGCCTCAGTGTCAGGGAATTGTGCCAGCCCTGGCAGAGGAGCTGCAAAAGGGGAGGGCTTGGGACCATATTTTGATACAGGAGGTTCCTGGGACTGGCATATGGCAGAGAGGATGTGGTCTGATCTGTCTGGTGGAAGCTTGTAGTGATGGGCTGTGGCAGAGGTGATGTAGAACAAGCCAAGAAGGTGCAATTTGTGGGTCTGGGACACCAGTTAAGAGACCAACTGATGAGTGCTGGTGCTGGTGGAGTTTGGGGTTCAATTTAGACAATGCACATGCCTGTCTGCCTGTACAGATAATCTCTGGCTTCCCGTCTCTCTTCCTTGTTCCTGTCTAAGGCTTAGGCCTTGCACAGTGCCCAGAGTGGGGCCGGCCTGATTGGAGACTCAGCTGGCAGAGACTAGAGAAGAGGACATGGCCCCTCTCTGTCCCCAGCCCCCTCATTTGCTTGAAGGAGGGGAGCAGCCCCCAGCCTGCCAGCACAAAAGGGAGCCTCGCTCAGGCGTGTGCCCCCCCAGGGAATGGGTTTGCACGTGGCCTGTGCAAACGGATGTCAGGTTTGTGGCTGCCTGGGGGACCCCTCTCTGCTGCTGCACTGACCTTTCATGGGCTCCAGGTCACAGCCTGCCTGCACAGGCAAGATCTACCTCATTAGAAACCCCAGCAGCAGACCTGTAACACGGGTTTGTAGCAGACTGATCCCACTCCCTGCAGTGGTGAGGAAGGTTGAGCCTTATCAGTTGGCGTGCCTCAGCCCAGCCAGGCAGGGAGGCCCTGGCAGCTCCGGTTTCAGGCTGCAGGCAGGCAGTGATGCAGAGGGGCTTCTGCAGGGGAACAGGAAAGAAGCTCAATTCCTCCTCTGTTAAATGAGTGATTGCATTCAGGGGATATGGGGAGGAGGTCCTCAAGGAGAGCCAGCATCAAAGCACAGAGTGGTCTCCGTCCCCAGATGGTGTGCTTGTTGGGGGGTGTGTGCAGGACCACGGGGTGTGCCCAGTCTTGGGATACACATGCCAAGGAGATTTCTTGGTGCATGAAACCTCTCTGCAGCCACACACGGGTGGGCTTTTGTCCACAGTCACGTTCAGGCCCAGCGGAGGGCTCTGCACGTCTGACCATTGTTCCTGATGGAGAAATATAGCTGCGGGCTGCTCTAGAGGCCCCGGCACGCTGCTGCAGCTGCCTGTGCCCTGCTGGGCACCAGGGGATGAGCTGGACAGGACGGGTATCCCTTCCAGGGCTGGGTTTCAATGGCAGCGGCAGAGCGCCAGGTTTCTGTGGCCTTTCTCCGTGGCACAGCAGAGCCTGGGTACTTGGAGAGGAGGAGCAAAGGAGCAGGGGGAGGGAAGAGGGAGAGGAGACAGAGCTGGGAGCTGTTAACAGATTTGCTTTTTATGGAGTGCGGGAGTTCATTAGTGGACACAATCCAGATGGCTGCAATAAGCTGGTGAAATGTGATCCTCCTCCGGGAGCTGGAGTGCTAGCCAGGCTGTGAGAGGGAAGGGGGGTTGGTATTCCTGGGCATTCCCCAGACATACCCCTCATTCCGCACCCTTTCCCGCCTGCCTCCCCACACAGGGGAAGAGCAGGTCATGCGGACCAGCCTTTGTCTCCTCTGGGGTGATTTGTGATGCCCAGGGTCAGTCATGTCCTAGCCCATGCCTAGAGCTGAAAGCTCTTCAGGGGACAGCATCCAGGCCTGCAGTAGTCAGGCTCCTCAGGACCACGCTTTCATCCCGTGGTGAGCACATAGGCATTTGGCTGCCGCCTGCCTCGAGATTTGGCTGCAGGCTCTGCTGGACCCAGCCACTTGGGGGAACGGGGACGCCTTTGGGTGCCAAAGCAGCATTCAGGTAGTGTTTGGCACTCTTGACTTCTTGCCTCCCCTGTGCAGGGAGACACCCCGAAGCACCGTGCTGAGAAAGCCAATGACCCCGACTTAGCTGCCTACCTCGAGAACCGACAGCACTACCAGATGATCCAGCGGGAGGACCAGGAGACAGCTGTGTAGTGCTTAGCGTGCCTTAGCCCAAGCCAGCTCATGCAGGATGAGAAGAGGACAATGCCAACTGGCAGAGCTGTATCTGGCCCAACCGTCCCCAGATGTCAACCTGGTCCCTGGAGATGGATACAGCAGAGCTTTGCCCCAGGCTGGGCTGGGACTGTTTATGAGGACAATGGGTATTTCAGACTTGAAGCCTGATTCTTTATGTGTCCACCCCTTCATCTCTCATTCACCACATTCCCTGCTCTAGATGGGCCCTATCCCCCAGCCATGTTGGGGCAGGCCAGGCTGAAACCCCCAGTCACCCTTGTTCACGGGAGTAATGCCAGTGTCCCCTCCACAGGCTCCTACCTATGATCCTTGTGGGATATCATTGTTCAGCCCCTCTCTCTGCTGGCAGTGCCTCTCTTTAGGTGCTTGGCTAGGTTTGTGTCCTGTTCCTCCTCTCCTATCTGGTGCAGCTGTGGGAGGCACAGGCTGCGTGGACAGACAGCAGAGGCTGTGAGCCTCAGACTTTGCCCCAAAGGAAGCACCACAACTTACTGGCCCTGCCTTCTCCTCCGTCCTGGGGCTGCTCTGTGTTGCCCTGCCGAGAGCCTTCTGCAGCAGGAGGGAAGTCACTTGTGCACCCAGCCTTTCCTTGGAGCATCCGGGACTAGTGCAACTGGAAGTAGGGCAGCAGGTGCCCTCCTAATGGGCCTTTAGTGCTCAGTCAGCAGTCTGACTTGGGACTGAAATGGCATGGAGTAAGGCTACCAAGCCCTCCCACCACACCTCCCTCCTTGGGGCTGGATGGGGCAGTTTGCACACCCACTCTCTGCTGGACATCTCTTTGTGAGGCCACTGCAGGATAGTGGAGAGCTGCAGTCAGCTAGGGCAGTGGCAGTGGTTATATTTCCCAAATGCTGACTTGGATTCAGCTGCCCTCCCTGCTTCAGTTTCCCCCTCAATACTAGACTTTCCACGGGGCTGGATGGGCAGTGTTGGGGTGAGTGCTGCTCTCAGGGATCACCTATTCGGGTTGGGATGTCCCCGAACCTGGCAACATGCATCCTCTTGACTCCTGCTATCCCCCAAACTGGACACAAGGCTTTGCAGGGAAAAGTTGAGAGCTGAGACACAACCCACCTGGGCAGACCACCAGCTCACCCTCTCCAGTTCTAGCAGAAAGGGACAGGAACCATCAGGGCTCCTAGCCCTAAGTCTTGCCTGCAGTGGAGTGGAATTTCACCTACCACCTGCCATGGGGCACGAGGCACCACAAGTCATCTCCCCTGTGGATGCTGTGAGTGCTTGATGCAAAGACATCAAGCCAGGCCTTCAGCAAGGCTTTTGCAGAACTGAGTCTCTCAGACCAGGAGGTGCTCACAGAGGAGGAAAGCTGATGGCTCTGAGCCTAGCGGACCTGCTTGGCGCTTTGGGGTGGGTAGTGGTTATGAAGGAGGTTGCTGTTCGCAGCTTGGCTCCAGGAGAGGATACTGCTGCTGCCATTTGGGGTCTGTGCAGTCTCTCTGCACTCACACCCAGCTGTGCCCACTGGGTACTGCTGGGTGGCACTGTTTGAATCCCTCCTACTACCAAGAAAAGGGTATGAGGATACTCTAGGGAACCAAAATACCCTTCAGACTTTTTGGCCAGGGGCAGGGTTCCCTTGAAGGATGGGGGATGCTGTTCTGGGGAACAGAGGCACAGGGCTGTGCAGGGTGCCCAGGGGCCAGTGGCAGTATTGGCAATTACTAATGATAGCATTCTAATGCAATGAGAGCTGGGACACTCCAGCAGTGCCTGGAGTTATCAGCACTGCTGGACAGCCCACTGACAGACAAGGCACTGTCATCTTCTCAGAGGTCCACACCACTGCTGCCCCAGACAGGATGCCCAACTTGGCCCAGAGGCATTTAGAGCCTCAGTTTCCCCCTTTCTCCCATAGAGTTTTTGTACAGGTAGTTGAGAGACACACTGTCCCCCTCCCTGCCTGGCCCCTCTCTGTGCACGTGTGAGCTGAGTTGCTGTGCAATTCCAAGCCTGCTTATATTTTGGTGAACAAGGAGGGGGTGTTGGTCACTCTGCCCACTGAGGGCAGGGGTTCTGTGCAATACCTGGGTCTATGTTTCTTAGACGCTGTTGTAGGATTGTATTTTTGTAACTATGTGAGGGTGCTGGCTCCAGCAGGCCAGGGCCTGGCACGAGCCTGTGTTCCCATTGCTTTTCAACTTTGACTGTTTGGATGTTGTTGTTTCTTGCCATTGAAATAAAGAGATTGATGTTTTAGTTCCTGTCTCCTGCTGCATCTGCAAAATTGCAGCAGGCACTGCACAGCACAAACAAGGTTGGATCCTAAGGCCTCTACCTCCATCCAAACTTGGGGGTACTTTTGGGAGTTCCCTGCTGGCCCACGTCCTTGTTCTCTTCCCAGTACAGCATCCTTCTAGGACAACCTAGAAGGATCTCCCCGTTGCTAGATACGGGGTCCTTGTCCTGAGGGACCTTCTCCCCCATTCTGTCTCATACGTCGGTGCTCAGTGTAATGTGGGAAAGCGAGAAAGTGCACTGCCTTCCCAAGTGATCAAGAAGGCCTTGGAAGTGTGAGTCAGAAGCTGGCAGCCCCAGCGGCTGCCACAGCTGACAGTGGATACTACAGCAGCATCCAGCCTCCAGTTTCAAAATGCTTGTTGGCCTTTTTTTGTGGTGAGCTGTCCCCAGCCATGCTGCTCTGCAGGCGATGAGCCTGCCGGGGGCTCTTCCTATTCATTCCCAGCTCCAGCAGGGAGTCTTGGGCTTCTGCCTCTTGAGCACTGAGGGCAGGGATTATCTCTGCTGCTCTGGTGGAAGGACAGCTCTCTGATTACAAAAGCGGAGGATTAGGGACACTTCTGATTCCAGCCTCAGACTCATAAGCATGACTGTGGCCAGCACACTTCTCTCCTGTGGAGTTTCCTTTGAAAAAGGAGGTAATTGCAGTGGCCGAGGGTATGCTGGTAATGGAGCTGGTGGGCGATGAGGAGCTATACCCATACCTTAAACTCTGATTTCTGAGGGCAGTCTGGCAGCCTGCCTGGCACTCCTGCCAGCCCCTCTCTGCACAGAGAAGCAGCCTCCTTCCCTGCCTGCATTGTCCCTTCCATCCCCACTGTGCCTCTCCTTCATGATCTTCAACCTTCAGCTCCTGCCCAGAGCTAACAGTGAGAATCTGTAGCAGGTGTAAGGCACACCAACTTGTCTTAGCCTCCCCAGGGACCGAGTGTACGTGCAACTGGGAGGAGGGGGCCCACTCTATTTCAGTGCCCAGACCCCAGCATGCTGGCTCTTGGCCCACATATCGGCAGGGAGGGCTGTCAGTAACCATGGCAATTAGAGTCTTCCAGCTGCCCCAGTGTCAAATTTACACTGGGGAAGAGAAGCAGTCCCGGTATGGGATCACTCGAGTGTTAGGAAAGGGGCAGTGTACCTTTGGGGCAGAGTCCTACCCTTCTCTCCAAAGGGTATTGGCATCCCCTCTTTCTCCTTTTCAGTCAGGTCCTGGAGCTTTGGAGGCCTGTCTGCCCTCCTGTGGGGTGGAAACACACCTGGGAGTGTAGGTACCAGGTGTATGTGTGCAGGCTGGAGAAAGCTATGCAAACTCAACCCCAGCTCCGCTGGGGTGACAGCAGTTGGCCCTGTTAATGATTACCTGCCACACACCTCAACAAGGAAAAGGTTCCTCTCCTGTGCATGGCTGTGTCCCTGCGCTGGCACTGCTGCAATGTCCAATAGCAGTTCCCCAAGGACCAGGCTTTGACCAGAGATGGGAAATGCAGAGGTGACATGCCATGAATTAGCTTGTGACATTTTTAGAGGTAAAAAGCTCAAGTTAACCAACTGCAGAGAAATGCACCTGAGCTGGTCACACTCCCTCTTTTTCCTCCTTTCCTCGGTATGAGGCCCCTTTCTGCAAACACAGCCTTCTGCTGCTTGTTTGAGCTGGGGAAGGAGGCATTTCCCCCATGTCTCTCACAAAGAGGCCAAAGGGACCAAGCACAGCCGCTGCTGCAAGTGATATGCACCAATGCATCTCTGCTCTCTCACACAGCCAGGACTTGTCTCCTTGTGCCCTGGAAGGAGTGAAAATTTGCACAGGGCTTCACCATACCTTAAGCTGCCGTGCCCTGGGGACTCCAGGGAGATCTCCTGGCCAGAAATAGCTGAAGAGAAGCAGCAGTCCTTGCTCCACACATAGTTCTTCAGCAGTTCTACAGACCCTGGTTTGCTCATCACAGTCCCATAATTCAGACAGGCAAACCTGATGCACACCTGGGTCCTTCTCCATTTTTACATTTAAGTTTTTCTCAGTGGCTTTCTTCAGCTTTAAAGGCCCAGCAATGGGGGGAGGCTGTTGGCTTTGCTACCTGCCCAGGTATCAGGATCCATTTCTGCATCCTGGGCTCAAATGTACAGCCTGGCATCTCCAGATCCCTCACCACACAGCAGTACAATTGCTATGTGTGCAGCAGGAAGGGGAGATGACATGTTCCCACATTTTCCAGCTCTCCTCAAAACCTCTGCAGATGTTTAGGAAACTGCTAGCATAGTGGCAATTAAATGTGGCAATCTCTTGGAAAGTGATTCCTGGTTTTGAAGCAGCTCATTAAAAACAGCCCCCTGCAACCCCACCTGTGGCAGCCCTGCTCTCAGCAGACTTCTTCCAGGATAAGAGGTGGAAAAATGGCTCCATTCCCCACCACAGCCCCATTTTTCTGGCATGACACTCTCCTTTCTGGCTGCTAACTCCAAAAGGGAATTGACTTGACTGCTGCCTTGCTCACGTCTCAAGAAAAGGTGGTGGATGGGGGAAAGGTAGCAGTCACATCCACAAGGTCCTTTTCATCCCCCACCAGCAGTCTGATACCATTGCTTGGTCCAAGGAGAAGGGCTGCCACATGGATGAGCTGGGGACAGCAGGCAGGGACACAAGGGATAGAACTGGGGACACGCTTGGGACAGCATGTAAGTGATGTGCTGCTCTGGGTGCTGAGCAAGTACCCCTTTCCTGCTAACTTCCCACGAGGGGCAGAGCAAGCAGAGAAGGGTGAAAAGGGCAGAGATCATGAAAGGTCGGTCCATGGACACTAGCGGCCTTGACGGAGAAGGAGGAATCCACGGAGCGGTGGATACACGAGGTGGTTCCCTTCACTCCCCCGAGCCCCAGGGGTGCCCCTGGGGCCAGCTTCCAGCGGAACTCAGAGCAACACCCCCTAGGGGAGACCCTGTCCCGCCGGTCAGCTGAGCACCCTTCGGCCACTCGGTGATGTTGGGGCGCGTGGTCAGCTGAACCCGCACAGCTTCCCTAGTGCCGCGCCGCGGGTGCGGGTTGGAGAGCACCGCAGGAAGACCAGAGGGGAAGAGGGAGAGGGGACAGGGACCGTGCCCCAGGGGCCAGCTCACCCCCGGCCGAGGGGGCCGNCTCCGCTCCGCTCCGCAGGTGAGTGCGGCCCCCGCCCACAGTTCTCGGGTCGGGCTCCCACCTCAGGGCTCCGTGCACGGCGGCACCACCGGCCCGACGCCACGGCGATGGGCGCCCCGGGCGAGGTGAGCGGCGACCTCCCGTCACCTCTCCGGGGACGAGGCAGTCATCGAGGCTGAAGGCTCTCCGAAGCGGGAAGGGGTTTTGCCGGTGTGGGGGACAGACTCTGGCTGGGGAGGAGCTGCAGACAAGGGCGATTGGGGCCGGGGAGCGGGGAGCGACGACCCCCCGGTGCGGGCTCGCCAGAGAGGAGCCAGGGAAGACCCTGGAAATGCAGAAGGATGGAGTTTGATAGGGAGTCAGGGCTCCTGGAGAGCAGACGGGTTGAGGCAGTGGCCCCGTGCCTTAACCCCGAGTCCTCTGAGGAAGCACCCCACACTGGTTCGGGGAGGACCCAGCTGGTGGAGATCCCCCTATCGAAGCCCGGGGAGCTGCCCCAGAGCGGGGCTCGACCACCGCCCGCCTCTTTGGAGGACGAGGGAAAGAGGCTGTACGGGGCTCACGGCACAGCATCTGGCCTGAGGAGGGAGCAGAGGGCGCTGTGAAAGGGCGCTGCCTGCTTCCCTCGCTGCCCCCTGTGCAGGGGCAGAACCTTCTCCTTGGAACACCTTCTCCTCCCTGCGAGGGGAAGGTGAGGACGCTTGCCGGAGAGCCCCACAGTCCCCCGGTTCTGCTTCCCTCAGCACCTCCAGGAAAGCCTCCCGGTGGTGCTAACTCCTTGACTCACAGGCACGTGCTCGGTTTCCCCTTTCGGGGCAGCAGGAAAGCTGTCGCGGTGCTTGGCACTGCAGGACATGGGCTTCCCGAAAGCTGGGCTCCTCGAGTGCCGAGCTCCGTGCCCGGGGGCTGGGAAGCAGCTCAGCCCGGAGAGGGAGGACAGCGATCCTCCTCCCACCACTGCCAGAGCCAGCTACAATTTGAGCCGAGCAAAGACGAGCCGAGAGGTCCCACTACTGGAAAAGGAGCTGTGAGGGGGTTGCCAGCACAGCCGCCGCACCGTTCCTAGGAGCGAACGGGAAACCACTGAGGGATCAGGAACTGGGAAGGGTGTGTGGCCCGCATTAGGAGAAGTCGGTGGCACTACCTGGCCCTGAACTGTGTCCAGAGAGGGCTCTAAGCTTTCCCATTGCAATAGTGGGTATTTGAGCTCTGCTTCAGCTTCATCAGGTGATTTTTCTTTTTAAAACTGATCCTAGATTTTGAAAAATAATCCTGGGCAGCTGGAGGAGGGGGAATGGAGAACAGGGACTGCCATGATGTGGTCAGGCTCCAGGCTGCTCCATTCATGCAAGCCCATTCCTGGGAGAGACAAGTGCTATGTGAGAGCCAGCCAGAATCTGAGGAGGAGAGAAGCCGGGGCCCCACAGGCACGCAGGAGGAGCACGGTTGTGTGAGCACTTGAAGGTGCTGTCAGCCCAGCCAGGAACAGCTCATTTGCCCCACTGTTTGGAAAACCGGTTGGAAAACTGCACTCCCTTTCCCTTAAGAATGCTTTAGGATGAGCCATGACTGAAGGTCCCTGCAGACCTTTGTCCAGGGAATGGTATGTGCTGGCCCAAGCCTGGGAACAGATTCAGGGGTCCCTGGGGCTGTAGCTAGGCAGTCCCTCAGACGGCATCCTTCTCACATCCCTTTATACACAAGGGCAGGGCCTCACTGCACCCATGGCAAATAGAGGGAGTCCATGCTTGAAGCGAGGCAGGGGTGAGCACAGCAGCTGGGGCTGCCTGCCCTGGGGGCTCGAAGACCATGTCAGAAGGGCCTGAGCTGAAGGTGCAGGGCTGGGAGGAAGGTGCAAGAAGCACAGGGAAATGCTCTTCCACAAAGGGTGGGAGAAGTTTACAGAGCACCTGAAACCAGGGGGATGCTGTCAATAATGTGGATGTCAGAGGTGCTACCCCGTCATAGCTGCTGCAGAAAGTGGGACAGCCATGTCTGTAAGTCAGCTCAGCTCCAGCCTTGTCATCTGTAACCAGCCCATCTGGGCTGAGCCCTTGTCCGCTTTGAAGGCAGATGGGTGGGAACAGAGCTAAGCCGTGCTGTGCTCGGTAGGAGGGCTCCCAGCCGGGCTGGGTGAGGGGGAAGGCAGATCTCACCCCCACAACTGTGCCCTCAGCCAGCCGGTCTGTGTAATTCCCTGTGACAGTTCAATGCAGACTGAAGCCGGCAGCTTGGCGGCGGATGCATGAAAGGTGAGTGCACTGGAGCCTGAATAATGTGGGATGCTGCTCTCTCTGGCATGCTGCCCAGGGAGCCCAGGGGAGGGAGCAAACACTGACCCCGGGCTCATCCCTGCATTGATGTCCCCTGGGGCCCACGGTTCATACCCTTCTCTACAGCCCAGTTCTGCAAAGCCCGTCACAGATCCAGAGAAGGTGCCGTGTATTTTCTGGATGGCTGCTGCCACACAGAAGGGTGTGGCATCTTAAAAGGCTTTTGTGGGAGCAGGGAAGGGGGTCTCCAGATTTGGAATGCTGGCTCTGCATGCCTGCACTCCTGTTCCCACTGAGAGCAGGATCTGGGACCCCAGTGTTGGCAGCAACATCCCATAGAGTCTCATGGCGGCAGCCAGAGGGGAGCCATCATGTGGTCCAAGGCCACCGGGGCAGGGGAACAGGGCACGATCCCCAGAGCTGAACCCTTATGTGCATGCACCCTTGTCCCCAGCCTTCTCCCAGGTGTGTGCACACCTGCACACCCCCTGCATGCACGGGTGGCATGGGCAGTGGGCTCAGCACTCCTTCTCCATCCCTCCAATGAGTTCCCACACTGTGGGTGCTTTGTTTTGGTGTTTAATCAACTGATTTAACTCTCAGACCCCTCATGGCAGCAGGTTTGTTTCTTCTGGGCTTTTTTCTTTCTCTCTGGCATCCTCTGGAGCTGGAGTAAGGAACTATGGGAGCTGTGCGTCCCAGCCCCAAGGCTCTTTGGTATGGGGCAGCAGCCTGCTGGGTCATGGATAAAGGATCCACAGAGAAATATGGGGGTGAGGGCTGGCAACTGGCACCCAGCTGTAGGGCCTTTCCCAGATGCTGTGTGGACTGCAGGGGTCCCCATGGAGACCATTTCAGCCATATGCAGGGCAATGGGAGGCCTGCAGGGGTGGGAACAATCTCTCAGCCCTCCAGCTCCCTGGTGGGAGGCAGTTGTTGAGGTACACAATTAACCTTCCTGTTGCAGTTAATGAACATATTCTACTGGGTGGCAACAAGCAGGGCACAGGGGTGTACACGCATGTGTAGGTGAGTGTGGGCAATGGAGGCAGCTGCTGTCTTACTCCCACACGGGCTGCCCACAGCCCACCATGCCCCACCTCGACATATTGCAGCCCATCCTCCAACCCACCTCACCCTCTCCTTCCTCCATAGGCAGGATGCAGGTCCGGGGCCTCCTCCTCCTCCTGGCACTGATCCTGGTGGCTGCCGCTGCTGAGGCTGGCAAGAACAAGAAAGGTGAGGGGCAGCCTGGGGTAAGGGCCCAGTGGGGTGGGGAACAGAGTGGGGCATGCTCCCCTGTGCCTGCAGAGAGCACCCACTCCACGTTTCTGCACAGAAAAGGCAAAGAAGGATGGCTCCAAGTGCGAGGACTGGCGCTGGGGACCCTGTGTTCCCAACAGTAAGGACTGTGGCCTGGGCTACCGTGAGGGAACTTGCAAAGATGAGACTAAGAAGCTCAAGTGCAAGATCCCCTGCAACTGGAAGAAGAAATTTGGAGGTGGGTACATGGAGGTGGGGTGGTTGAAAACCACCCTGTCTGTGCTGGGTGACAGGGGCTAGTGTCCCACCAGGTCCTGGCCAGTTCTCATGCTTCTCGCCTCTCATCCAGCTGACTGTAAGTACAAGTTTGAGAGCTGGGGAGGCTGCAGTGCTCAGACAGGCCTGAAGACCCGCTCCGGCATCCTGAAGAAAGCCCTGTACAATGCCCAGTGTGAGGAGATTGTCTATGTGACCAAGCCCTGCTCCTCCAAGATAAAGTCGAAGTCCAAAGGTCAGTTCCCACCACTCCTGTCCCCAGAAGGGTCCTGTTGCAACTCTGGGCAGGGGTTTTCCATAGGTACCTTGGCCTGTTGGGATTGGGCTTTGCTGGTGGTGTGGGGGATTACACTAAGCCCTTTCCTTTGCACTGTGAAGTACAGCTGCTGGCTGGGTGGGATGCAGGTGCTACTAGGAAAAACCTTGGTCCCCCCAAAATCACTGCCATCTTTGGTGGGATGGGTATTCCCTGCTCTCCTCACTGGGACTAGTGCAAAACATGGTTTGGCATGGCGGGAGGCTGCCTGCAGGGTTGCAGCCACTGCACCATGCCCAGCCAGCCACACAGGCTATGTTTCTACCACAGCTGTGTCTGGGGCACCATGAGCTGCCAGCAGATGCACTAACTCTTGTCTCCTGTGCTTCTTGAATGCAGCAAAGAAGGGCAAGGGGAAGGACTAGAGCAGGAAGCCAGCGTCCTCACCGGCCCCTCGACATGGTGCCTACAGGACTGGATGTCCAGCTGCAGCTGGCCCACACTACAGTCTTCCTCCTCCTCTCCTTACTCCTTTCCATGACCTCCTCTTTCACTGAGATGCCTTGTTTTAATCACTAGTGTTGTAGAGAGCAAACCCACCCACCCTGCAGGATAGGCTGCCTCCATCCTTGCTGCCCCATGGCCACGGCTAGTGAATTCTGCTCACCTCCTCTCAGCTGGTGTTGGGGTTCACTAGGATGTGCTTGGAGAGCTGGGATGGAACACACATTTTTCCACCCTCCAGACAAATGAGTTGTGCCTTTAGTGCATCCTCTTGCAAGCCCAGGAGCCTCCTCGCTCCTCCACCAGGCACCTGTGCCAGAGGGAAGGGCTGGGTGTTGAATGCCTGAGTAACCCCATCACTCAAGCTTCTCACTCGAAGACCGCTCTCACCTCAGGGGGTTTATTCCAGCATCCCTTTGGCTGGGACATGACTTACCTGCAGCAGTCAAGGAAAACACAACCACCACCCTGAAAAGCGACTGCATCTCCTCTCTGTCACTTCTAACCTTGTGTCCATGCTGGAGCTGCAGCCCCTCTGCTTTTGCCATGCCAACACCAGGGCTGGGTGGGAGCTCTCACTCCTTTTGGAAATTTTTTTTTTTCTTTTCCAATAAAAATCTTTTTAAAAAAAGTATCAGAACCCACCTGTTGTCCCCACGAAGTGCTGCTGTGCTTGAAACTTCAGCAAACCCATTTTGCTGACCCCACTGGCACCAGTGAAGTTACCATGCAGCCGGTGGTGGCCTGGGTGCCACAGGCACATGGTCCTGGACAAAGCACATGGGTGAGACCTCACAGCCTCTTTGCAACAATGCTTCAGGCCGCCCGCCCCTTAAACTTGGCAGAAGGAATGGGCTGCAGGAAATGTCACCAGTGGGTGACACTGAGAAGCAGGGAAGGAACCACCTGGGTTATGACTCATTCATTCCTCACACCATGGCCATTAGTTTCCTTGTCCAAGGTCTTTATTTGTCTTGGGGTGTATTGGGCTGCAGTTGTAACCATTTAAAAATATCTAGAAACCCACCAGGCATTTTGGGCACCACTAAAGGCAGTGGTGGAGGGGTTCCCATCTGGATTTGGGCAGCCTCTCTCCAAGTTGCACGCTGGCATGAGGATGGGAAGGACACACGGACATAGAGTTTGCCAGTGCTAGAGTGGCCCCATCCCATCCCTTGCCTGCACTTGGCTGTGTCCACCAAGGCTTGCACCTGGCTTTGGGAGAAGCTGGGGAGCAGCCGCAGGGTGCTGTGGGTTGCACACCAGGGTGGGCTGGGAGGAGGCTGGAGACGATGGCTGAAGCCCGCATGCTGAGGGCTCTGTCACAACACCCATGACAGTGTTACATCCAGCATTACATCCATTTACAAAGCTCAGCATCTCTGTTCCTCATTCAGCCACCCTGGAGGATCCCCCCGCACTCAGAGCAGGAGCAGGGCTGGAGGCCACCGCCATCCTCTCCTGCCTCCAGAGCCACACATCAGGCTTCCCACACCCATCATGGGGGCAGCGGGGGCTCATGGCCCAGATGAGACATGGGGCACCTTGGCCACATTGCAGACCCTCTTCCCACCCTCCTCTGAAACTCTCAGGTCCCCCCAATCCCTCCCAAGGACAGTTATTTTCAGGGTCACTGCTGCCCACTTCTCAGGGGCCCCATTTCCAGGGCTGTGGAGTGCAGTCTTGCACCACACCACTGCTTTTCTTTGCAGTTTTAGTTTCCACCATTGTTGGAGGTGACTGGGTTCCACACTCCTCACCCAGGAGTGAAATGCTTGGTTTGTCTGTCTTTCCAGCAAATTGCTATCCAAGGGCAGAAAGGGCATGAAGGGGAGAGCAGAGCCAGAGCCTAGGGAAAAATTCTGCCCCAGATCCCTGGGTGAGGATGTTCAATGGCACTCTTAAGGGAAAGAAAGCAGCTTGCCACATCTGTTAGGGTCCAATCTTGACCGCCTTCACAGGGGGCCTGGCTGGGCCACCAGGACTCCTCATTAGCATGCCTAAGCCAGCTGGTCCAAGATATCTAGCAAATGTTTGACCCTGGTTTCTTTTCATTTCTTGGGTAATAAACACTTTAGAAGCCAATGGAAAGCATCCAGCATTAGCCCATCTGCATGCAGACAAGCTCTGATGCCTTGGAGATGGTCAGCTGAGGAAAAAGGTACATCCAGTCTTAGGAGAACACTGATGCCATTTGGCCAATCTCAGGAGCATGGAGCTAGGAAGGGCTCCTGGTGACCACATCTCCTCCTCTTGCCTCTGGCTTTCCCGCTGGCTCCCCGAGCTAGTCCCCAGGCCCAGGGTGTCTGGAAGGACCTGAAGCTCAGAGATACCTTGGATTTTTGTCAGCATTGGATGAAGGACATCCTCTGCAATCACTGCACAGTCTGCACTGTTGCGAGTGGGGAGCAGAAGAACCCCCACTGACAAAGGAGGCAAAGGGAAGGGTTTCCATAATGTTACTGGAGTGGTCCCTGAGTGCCAGTTTATCTGGCTGTGCCAATGTTCCTGTACTGGCACATGAGAAGGTGCTTGAAGGTTTTCTTGAAAGTGGCATTGCAGAGGGCATAGCAGGCTGGGTTAATGGTGCTGTTGACATAGCAGAGCCAGTAGCCGATGGACCACACTGTTTCGGGCACGCAGGTCTCACAGAAGGTGTTAATGAGGACCATCACATTGTAGGGCGTCCATGTGAGTATGAAGGCCAGCAGGATGGCAAATATGGTTCGGGTGACTTTCTTCTCTCGGGCAGCCATCTGGCGCTTTTTCCGTACTTGGCTCCTGGCGATGCTGGCAAACTTCCTGGCAACATTGACTGGGCGGCTGTTGGCCAGGGAGTTGTGGTTAGAGGCTCCTGCCTTAGCTGGGACTATCTCAATGGCAGTGACACATTCAGTCCCAGTCTGCTTGGTGACAATCTTAATCTTGGACCACTTGGAAGTTGGGTTCACCCGGGGGATGGCTGGACTCTGTCCTTGCCCTGCTGGCAGGATTTCTGCTGTGGGCTTGTCTTTTGTGGTCTGGGTCATGCTGACGGTGCTGGACTCATTGGATGTCTCCTTCTCCTCCTGATGGCCAGTGGCCTCTGTCTGTGCGGATGGCTGGTCATCCACTTTCCCATTCCTCACCTCCTCCTTCACCTCCACGGCCCTCTTGGGAGAGTTATTGTTGTTCTGTTTGACTGGGGGACCCTTGAGGAACCTGAGGGACTTGCCTTTACTCTCTTTCCTGCTCTCAGGTTTGTGCCTCCTCACCCTGCTTCTGCTGGCCAGGGAGATGTGGATGTACAGCACTGTCATGATGACCACGGGCAGGTAGAAAGCAGCAATGGCTGTGCCAAAGGTCACCGCTGGGTTGGAGAGGAACTGGATGTAGCATTCCCTCTCGGGGACTGTCCTCTTGCCCACAATAAACTGCCAGAACAAGATGGCAGGGGCCCAGAGAATGAAGGACAATATCCATGCAGCCGCAATCATTAGCCCTGCCATCTTGGTGGTCCTCCTGGCCGGGTACGTCAGGGGCTTGGTGACACAGAAGTACCGGTCAAAGCTGATGATGAGCAGGTTCATGACAGAGGCATTGCTCACCACATAGTCCAGAGCCAGCCACAGGTCGCACACCACAGCCCCCAGTGGCCAGTAGCCTTTGATGATGTAGACCGTGTAGAGGTTCATGGAGAAGACCCCGATGATGAGGTCTGCGCAGGCCAGGCTGAAGAGGAAGTAGTTGTTGACAGTCTGGAGCTGGCGATTCACCTTGATGGAGAGCATCACCAGGATGTTCCCCACCACGGTGACAAGGCTGAGTGAGCCGGTGACAGTGGCGATGAAAACCAGCTCCACTGTCTTGTAGTTGGTGGGAGGTTGCACGGCCACCTCAGAGTGGTTGCCCAGGGTGAAGTTGTCATAGGTCAGATTGGCCATCTTTGCCTGCCAGGGGTGAGCAGAGAGGTTGTGCATGGGATCTGCAAGGAGAGTGAGGACAGAAAGGGAGATTATCAGATCTTGCCAGCCTGGCCTGGCAGCATTTCCTCAGTTTCCCAGGCCAGCACTGCTCTTGGCTAGTGCTTAAAAATCTCCTGGCATTCCTGGACTTCTCTCTGCCACTCCAGGATTTCACTGGAGGCACTTTTTGTGTCCCTGTTTAGCAGCAGAGAAGACACACAAGTTGCAGGGAGAGAAGCAGAAATGGGGCTAGGACAGTCCTATGGCCAGGGTGTGATGGTCCCTTTTTTGCAGGGTCAGGAACCATATCCCATCAGAATCACAACCTTGTGTACCCCAGAGAGGCACACAAGGAGGCCAAAGGGCTGGGGGAAAGAGGACTGCAGAGCCCAGGGGGGATGCACATACAGCACTCACTGCCAGAACAGCACAGCCCCAGGGACAAGGGCAGATTTATGGTGTGCCCCAGGCATGTCCCACTGACCTCCCCAAAGCACTCCCCAGGAGGGGCCTAACCCACAAAGCCTGTGCCATGGTCCACTCGGCTCACCTGTGTCTCTTGCAGCAAACAGCTCCTTCTGGAAGATAAAATCTGGGACAAGGAAAACAGCAAGTTACACCACAGCTTGTGTGAGTCTCACAGCATCTTACCGGGGACACCAGCCTGTCCAACACAAAAGATGACAGCCCTGACAAAAAGGTGACACTGCTCAGAAACAGATGCCGGAAAACCAAGAAAGGCTGAAGATGGATAATTTGGTGTGGTGCAGTGCACAGCGCAGCAGGCTCAGGACAGGGAGGGAGCTGCATAAGTGCTATCAGTCAGTCACGCTGGGAAGTGATGACCCCTTCCCCCAGTCCTACATCACACTGTAGCTGCAGCCATCAAGATGTTCCGTGTGGAGTCAGACACCTCAGCACGATACAGGGAATTATTTATGAAAAGTTATGAGAATTATGGACAGAATTACTGCCTTCATCCAAACCAAGCCTGTGGTTAATCACCCAAGGTAAGAGTAGAATGGACCTTAAAAAAAAATCAATAGACCAGAAGTGCTGTTTTGAGATGAAAGGGAATTTCCTGGAAAGCAAAGGAAAAGCAAAGGCACTGAGGGAGGTGGGCTGGACAGAAGAGCTCCGCATTGAATCTGCCTCTCCCATACTATCCAGCTCCCAAAAACATGCTGAGGCCTTCGCCAGCCTCACCCTGCCTTTTGGGGGCATCCCAACCCCACCAGCCCATCAAGGGCAGACCCTCCAGCAGCTCCTCCTCATACCCCAGGCAGGGGTTCAGCCCCATGGGCGCTGCTGCTGGGAAACCCAGCAGGAGCCAGCACGTGGGTGAGTGTCCTGGCAGTGGGAGCACTCAGCACGGTGTGTCTCTGGCTTGGGTGCTGGCTCCAAGTGCCTGGGACTCCCAAAGCTGACTTTGCTAAATGTATAAACATGCCATTAATGTGCACCTCTTCCAAACAGGCAGGACTCTTCCTCTGGCAGGCTTTGAGATCGGTTCTTCTATTTTAAGTGTTTGAAAAGAAATGCTCTTGTCTTTCATTTGTGATAAGGGTAGGAGATTTCTGCCATCAGAAAATAGCCAAGTTTTTAATATAAGCACTTTCTAAAGAGATAAAGGTGTAATTAAATGAAAATGTGGTTGCTGAGATGCTAAAGCCAGGGTCTGATGCGGCCATTTAGGCAGATTTGCATTAGCAAGGCTACAGCTACGATAGCGATGGAGGTCCTCTTACAGGTGCAAGAGAAAGAAGTGAGTGAGGGACAAAGAAATACCTCTCTACCATTATCCTCTAAGCCTGTCTGTAAAGACAAAAGGCTTTTAAAAGAAAGCAGTACCCTTTGGTAGATGCTACATGCCAGATACGGATGGGTTGAGGAAGCCTGGTAGCACTGCCCATCTTTGGCACCCAGCTCCAAGGACAAGGGATGCATCAAGGCAGGAGGGAAAAGGTTTCTGCTGCCATCCTTCCTGGGCACCCAGCCAGGAATGTGAGAAGAGGTGATAAGTGTATTAAATGGCTTAGAAATATATAATCATGGCAGTTTGGGGGGTTGGTTTCAGTACAATTGAAATGAGTTTTAATTTCTTCACTTTGGTGAGATGGGGAGATTTAACTGTCATTCTTGTAACAGCTAATCAAACTGATCAGACAAGCTAGCAATCATGCAGACATCTACCCCAGCTCTTCCAAGAAGAATTTGAAAGTCTTGAAAAGAAACCTTTCCATCGTCGCTGCTAAAATGTGGGTTTCAGATTTCTCACTTTTGTTCATGAACTGGCATCCTCTTCTAAGTGTGTCTAACTAATTATCAGCCTTGACAGAGACTTGTGTTCTCAGTTACCCAAAGGAAGAAAAGTCCATCTTAACCCCGAACTGTTCTGTACATGTCCCAAAACCGGGAGGAAAGGCTGCGGCAGCCCCACACGAGAGCCTTTGGATGCCACCCAGAGGTCATGCTGCAAACTGTCGTCAGGAGGCAGAGGCAACTGCAGCCTCAGGGTGGAGGGCTTAAACATTGAGCATTGTGAAAATAAGCCTTCACTGAACAGCAAAAATAAAGCAATCCCCTGTGTGAGGGAAAGAGGAGGATTGAACATGCTTAAAGGTGTGAAGATACGTACAACACAGACAGAGCAACACGCATGAGCTGGGAGCTGTGTACACCACTCACCCTTGCCTCAGATGCCCTGGCTGTTCTGTGCCATGCCCGAGCCCACTGGGCATCCCTTCTTTCCCCACCTTCTGCTCTCCATCCCACTGTCTCACTCTTTACCTCTGACACCCGCTCTGAGTTCACTGGGACTGCTCAGCACTGCCTTTGCCTTCCTGAGCAGAGCAGGCAGCTCAGTCTGGAGGTGGGAGAAGGCCAAGGATGCTACAAATTTGGTAGGTGTGAGCAGCTGACCAAGCCATGGACCATGCCTACATGGGCACTAGGGATAGATCTTTGCCTTCGAGATGGAGAGCATCCAGGATGTGTGGGAAGGGTCTGGGTGGGGGAACAGGCCTCAGGCAGCCACATCTATCTATGTCTGCATCCCCATCATGTGTTCAAAGATGGAGAGAGCACACAGGAGAGCTGTGGAGCTGCAATGAACTCACCAGTGTGACACCATCTCCACCCTCATGCCAGACACATCACTGTTCCCAGTGCTGTGACACCAAAACACCAAGGGACCTCTCCAGAACCTGGTGTCTCTCCACTAAATGCCTTCCCTATGTCCTCCAGTGCCCAGCACTCGCACACATCCAAGAGTGCATTTCTCATCTTCCCCCCCTCACAGCCCCCATCCTACATCACCCTCTCTGTCTCCATTCCCTTTTGCACCCCACTTTCATGATGGTACCACAAGCAGTGAAGAGACATAGCCTTGACAAAGCTCAGAGAACACTTCAGAAGGGCTCCTAGGGCTGTGACACCAATTGGCTTTTCAGGCTGCACACAACCATTCTTTGTCTGCAGTGCTCAGCGGGTGCTCTCCCCCACCTGCTCGCACCAGCCAGATACAGCAAACTCCCTCATACTTTTGGCAGTGACTTATGGCTGGTTTTCTCCTCGCCATCAATGCTGTTAGGGGATTCCAGCTCTTTATTGATAGCATCCTCTGGTCCAAGAGTTTCTGTGGCTGCTGCAGTGCCCACCAATCCTGTCATCAAGACAGGGAAACACCTTTCCCTTCCTACGCAACCACAGATCCAAGCAGAGAAGGTTGTATTTTGGGTCCAACTCCTGTGGGCAGTGGGCACAGCAGGGTCCCCATTGCTGCCTGCAATCGTGGTGTGACCACTGTTGGGTGTGGATTCAACTCCAGAGCAAGAGCAAAGCCAGTGTTCCATCACAGGGTGACACCCAAGACCACAGCAGAAAACTCCTGCTATTTCCTTGTTGCACTTCTTGTGCCTATCCAGCAAGCCTTCCCAGCCTGTCAGCTCCTCCAAACTGCCTCACAGACTGTTGCCAGGTCAGAGAGAAGAAAGCCCTGTCACAGACTGCTGGTGACCGCCCTGTACCCCAAAAAAGTCTGCAGTAGCTGGAGGCTGGTACTCCATCGGCTGCAGTCAGTGACTGAGCACCTGCTGAGCACTCAGTAGGGATGGAGGATTTAGTTCTCTCCTGCCCTTGTTGCTCCTTGTGTGGAAGGAGCTGGCCACACACCCCACCAGCATAGCAAGGACAACCGGAGAGGCTGGTATTTACACACACCCATGTGGTGGTGGCACCTCAAGCTGTGGGATGAGCTCCTGGAGCAAGCAGCACTACTGCCGCAGTGTTCCCTGCCTCTTCTCTCTGTACTGCCCAGCCTCCCTCTGCTCCACATGCCCTGTCCCATGTGTCACCACCAGCCGAGCCTTCCTGTTTTGGCACTGCCCCCACCCCAGCGTCATCCTCAGGGCTGGGGATCCTCAGGGAGCAGGTGCAAGTGGGAGACAGAGCCATGTCTGGTCCACATGCAGTTGAAGCAAAACCTTTGAGAATGAGCAGACCTCTGCATGCACCCAGTGTGCTCTGCAAGGAGCCCCATCATAAAGCAAGCCCCACTCTCACACACCAGTCTGGGGAGGAAGATCTTTACAGGGGAAGGAGAGGAATTAGAGAAACCTGTACTTTAGCAGATGTCTATGAGTGTGAGCTGCTCCCAGGGCAGGTGGGCTTTAGCCCGGAATGGGTTTGGAGCAACAGCAAAATTGAAAGAGACCTCAAGCCCAGGGAGCTGTGGCTGTCAGCTCCTGTCTGGCTGGATCCTGTGGGGCTCTGAGTGCTGCCTTTCTCCAGGAGGGAGGGAAGCTGGCCCACTCCACCACAGGCACATTCCAGGAGAAGGCACACTTCTCCTCCTGCTCTGTTTGGGTGCCCAAGGCTGGGCCTGGGCACATCACCTTTGGTGTCACATTTGGAAAGAGCCAGGCCAGCCCCACTGCTGGCCCCCTGTTTGTCCTGGTCTTCCTAAAAGTGTAGACAGGGTAAAAGTCTTAATGGAGTTAATCCTGTCATGTCAAACTCCTGATGGGATGTGGGGCTGGGCAGTTTGTGCAGCCATCACCACAATGAGGAGAGGAGAGGAGAGGAGAGGAGAGGAGAGGAGAGGGTAGACATTTATGGCTCACGCACACAAAGGGAAGGTATACTCAGAAAAGGGTGACAGTTTGTGGTGCTAATTGCATTATCTAATAGCTGTTAATTAGTTCTTGAATCATGGCACCAGTTTACAGCTAGTGAAGGATTGTTCTGGTTGACAGATTCACACCCCTCAGAGTGTGAAAACAGAATTCCCAGATACTGGGAAGAGGCACCTTAGAAATAAAACATACGGGAGAAGACCGAGGGCAGACCCTGTGTCTGGCAGGAGGACAGTTGATGTCGGGCTGCTTCCGTGCCTCTGCATTGGAATGATGAAGGCAGTAGACAACCAGAAAAATAGAAAGGAGATGAGGGGCCAGCAGGAGCTGTTGTGTTAAAATAGCAGGGCTCCCCCTGCCTTCTGAGCTCCAGCTGGTGGCTGTGCTTTCAACCCTCTGGTCAATGGATCCCTGAAGTCCTTATCCGGCTCCAGAGGAGATCTGAGCCATTGTGGAACAGGAATTGTTTCTTGTCAGTAACATATGGGGTGGTTCTGGGTATTTGATTTTCCCACTGAATAATTTATTCTTCTTTCTTCCTCTGCTATTCAACTGGTCTTCATGAGGCAAAGCAATTTCCTCCATCCCCACAAGTTAAGAACCTCTGATAGCTTTTCCTGGAGCCACTGGAGAAGCAGTAAGCTCAGTGGCATAGGAGCAGCCAGCTTTCAGGGTGAGGCAAGAGGGCCAGAGAACACCCCCATGCCTGACACATTTGTGCATCAGGTTTAGAAAATTTGCTGTGTCTGGAGCCAGAAGGGAGTGTTGCAGTTGTGTAACCCCACCACCCTCTCCAAGCAAGCCAGGAGCCTCTCCTGCCTTCCCTGCTGCTTGTAACTATGTGGTTAATGCTGGGTTTTGGCGTAAACCCGAGGCACTCCATCCAAGGTGGCTTGCACCTGGCTGTGGGAAATGCTCCCAGGCCAGAGCCATGGCTGTTGAGCTGCTCCTGCAGGTAGTGCCCAGCCCAGCAGGCTCAGCAGCATCCCACAGCAGGCATTGCTGCACTCCCTGACCAAACTGGCCCCCCACCACTTGCCTGTATCCTTAATGTGCCCTTTGCAGGTTGTAAAGGGACGCATGCCATTTATCCACAGTGCTACTAGACAAGAAGCAAGTCAGTGAGAAAGTGTTTTTTAAAGAGTAATTGAAAGGTCACTCCTATAAATAGCGTACCAGCACACTGGTCACTCTGACAATTAATTAACCATCTGTCACCCGATTATTAGGCCAAATAAATAACCTATCAGTGGCATGCTACTAGCAAGTGTGCACGGCAAATGCCACCCGAGTCAAAGTCCAGTCTTACCCTGCTGTGCCCAGCCTGCAGCTCCCAGGCATCAGCGGCTCCCCAGCAGCTCTCACGCTGGTGCTGGCTCCGATGGAACATGCCAGGGGGAGAAGGCTCACCACGGCAGCATCTCACAGTGGGACGAGGGGGACACAGTGCCCTTTCTCCAGTGCCCTCTGCCTCGGCCCCCCCAGGGCTGCAGCTCCCAGTGTCACTTGGCCCGTGTCGCTGAGCCAAGAAGGTGCTGGGTTTCCAGCTGAGCCTCGGCTGGAGCTACACTTCTTCCCTCCCATCCACTGCGTTAATGCTCTCTGCCTCAGAGAGATGCTCATGTTCTTTTAAATGCCTGGGCTGAAGCTTTAACAGAACCCAGCTGTTTCAAGGCAGTGCAGCAGAACTAACCCTGCTGCAGCTCCAGGTCCTACAGCCGGGAAGGGCTCTGGGACCAGCCAGAAGAGAGGAAGGAGGGAGAGAGAGGATTACAGCAACAAGTGACTGCCTGGATTAGCTGGGCTTTTCCCAGGGAGAGGTTAGTGGCTGGGATCAGGTGCCCGTGGGAGAGAGAGTGGTGGAGGAGGGACTGAGGACTAGAGGGGCAGGTGTTGCAAGACCTAAGATCTGTTTGCTTAGAAGAGCAGTTCCCCCTGCCCCAGGGAGAGGCCTTGCCTGGGGATGGCAAGGGGGAAAAACTTGGTTCTTTTTGGGAAGCCAGTAGGGAAGCCCCCTCACCCTGCCATGGCCCCACACAGCCACAGCTGCCCATGCCAGGTCACTGACACCCACCTGGGGGATCTTCCCCCCCAGGCCAGTCCCAGGGGCCAAGGCTGAATAAGGTAGGGGCTGGCCCTCATGCAGAGGCCTGCAGCACACTGCACTCACCCTCTTTGCCCTCCATGGTCCCTGTGAGCTGTAGGGTGGGGATGCAGCTCAGTCAGTCAGGGATGCAGTGCTGCCCTGGCAGAGCATGGGCATCTGGGGGACAGGGGGAACCTGTTTCTCTGTAACTCATCCCAGAGCTGAGGCACTGCAAGGAGCAAACAGTAAGGTGCTCATCCAAAATTTTAAAGACCTGACAATGGAAAAGAGAGCCTCTTGCCCCATGGAGCAGAGTGAAGCTCTGCAGGGCTGTGAGAGGACAAATGAGCCAGTTGAATAATGGGTGAGAGAAAAGAGCTGATACCCTGAGCCAAGGGCAGAAAATCAGGCAGGAGCAATAGCCCTGCTGGATGATGTGTATGTAAGAGCCCTAGTCCTGGGGGCAGACAGCAGATGGGAATCTTTGGGGTGCTAATGAAAAACAAAACCGAAAATATTAGATCCCATTTGGCCACAAGCCCTGCCAGAGGGTTTGGATTTGGAGGTGATGCCTGAGCAAAGGGACAGAGTGAAGGAGAGGACCTGCAGCAGAAGGTGGGGCAGGAGAGCCCAGGGCATGGACAGGCAGAATGGAAAATGTGGGGGCCAGGGGAGGACAGCAGGTAGGAAATCCCCATCCATGGTGACAACAGAGAAGGGGAGGGATGGAGAGGAAGGAGGTGGGAATAGTTCCAGATTACCAGAGAGGGATTACATATCTCTCCTACAGAAAAGTCCTAAGAAAATCTGAGGAGGAGAGACCTCACACAGAGACATTGCCTGCAAACCTCTCCCTGCTGCCTTCTTTGGAGGCTCCCACCAGCTCCTGTCTGGGCAGAGTGGGAGCCGTGATGGGGCTGGAAACCTTTGTGGGCTGCAGGTCTCTGGCTCAGGCAGCCCAGCTCTGCCTGGGAATCACCTCTCTCACTGCAGGATGGTGATGCCCAGCCTGTTGCACTGGTGCTGAATGAGGCAGGGGCTGGCCCTCATGAAGAGACCCACAGCAAGCTGCACTCACCCTCTTTGCCCTCCATGGTCCCTGTGAGCTGTAGGGTGGGGATGCAGCTCAGACAGTCAGGGATGCAGTGCTGCTCACCCCACGCTAATGCTTCAGGCAGCATCCCACAGCACAGGGCAGGGCATTTAGCCACTTCATTGCCTGTGACTGCACAGGGTGGCAGAGGGTTTCATCACCCATGGGCCTTGGTGAGTTATCTGAGCTCTGCAAGAAGCATAGAGACCACCATGCTAGACATTGCTCCTGAGCGCTGCAGAAAGGCAGGCCTGAGGCCAGGCAATTCGTGCCCGTTTTCAGGCAAAGGCAGATGCCTGAAGGGTTTCATTGCTCTCCACTTCTCTCTGCACACATGCATGCACTTTTTTGGCTTTATCTGGGACTGCACATGATGTCAGCAGAGCAGGGATCCAAACTACCCCAGAGGTACTAGAGGCAATGAGATGTGGGATACTCTCCTTCCTATCTCAGTCATGCAGAGATCCCCCAAGGATCTTCATCCCTCCTCAGCAGAGCCAGCCTGCTGCGCTGCCTGCGGCTTGGGAGCTAACATCAACACTGGGAGGGTCTGCAAGTGAGGGGCAGCGAAGCATGGCGCCATGGAGGCCTCTGGAGAGCTGCCCTGTGACCTGAGCGGATGCAGGGGCCCGGGACATCATGTTGCAGATTCATGTTTTCAGACCTCAGTGTTGCACAACTGGAGCTGAGTTTCCCACAGACAAATCAAGATAATTCTGCTTAAAGAGGTTGAAGACATTAACCCATTAATGGCCAATGCAAAGCAACTTCACCAGCAGCCCTAAACCTGCTGATGACATTTCACTTCCAGCACTTCCAGCTGAGGCCCCTCGTGTCAGCCCCCCACTGCCTCCCCTGCCAAGATGCAAGGTGCTATGTAATATGCTGGATTTAAATGCAGTTGTGGTACCAGAGGGACTGCTTCTCTGCCTGGCTTTCTCAGCTGGAGGAGAACAGCCAGCCTTGATAGCTCAATAACACGCTGATAGCTCAGGCCGAGCCTGCTGTGCTCAAGGAGCTCCGTGGTTTGCACTGTGTTCTGCCTTTAAAGGACAAAATTCCAAGTTGCTGCCCCTCCTTCACCAACTGACCTGGGATGAAACTCCTCTTTGAGGCTCTTGAAGACAAGTAAGCAGGCCTGTGCTTCCCCATGTCTCTCTCCAGCTCTCTCTGAGTCACTGGAACAGGTGGGAGAGGTTCCTCTGCAGCCACACATCTCAACCTGCCTAATGCTGGGGCAGGAGGTGGGAAGGGAACAGGGCACTTGGGCATCTCTGCAACTGCCTAATGCACCAAGTGGGAATGGAGCTCACATTGCACAGGACATAAAGGCATGGTGGGGACAGGATCACAGCAGTGCAGAAGAGCCACTGTCACTCACGCAGCTCTGATTTGCCGGACCGGCAACAGTTTCGGGGATTGTCAGAGGGACAAAGCACTGTGCCTACAGCCATTGCATTTGCAGGCTTCCACAGGCTGGTGATGTTAATTTTCTCAGTAAACTTACATTATACAAGGTATAAGCCAAGCCTTTGTTGGCGTTCCTCCTCCATGCGGTGCAGCCTCAGGGCTGAAGGCGTCTCTGGAGGGTCCCGAGAGCAGCCTTGGGGCGAAGGCGTGAGCAGCTGTGCCCGGCACGCAAGGGGTCAGGCTGGGAAGCATCTCCAGCAGAGCCTCATTGCTATGCTCACAGTGCCAGGGGACTCAGGGTCTGAAGAGAGGTCAAATGATGTTGTTCTGGCACAGAGTCAAGTCCCAAGAGGACCAGTGCATCGATCCACAGGGAAGGTGGGATGGCTGCCAACAGAGTGAGGACACCCAGGTGTGTCTAGCTGTGGCAACAGGGACTGGTTGTGCATCTCCTGCTAAAACTCTGTCTCTAAGCATTAAGGGGAGGATCTGTATATGAGACACCTTGCCCTGTGTTCATGCACCAGCAAAATACTGGAATCATGGAATATCACAGAGTATCATGGAATAGTGGAAGCCTGCCCAGGGAACACTTGCCCCAGATTAATTTGTCCAGGAAGTGCCTAAATCCTTGAAGCTTCAGTAAATTAATATGTCTGAATACAGGGCAAGGGTCCACCTCGGGATGTTCAGGGGTCTGGATGCAGCAAGACTCTGCCATGCCTAGAGGCTTAAAGGGATGTCGTGGTGTGTTGTTCTCCTGGGGATGGTTGAGGCTGGCACACTCCTCCACCTGGCTGTGAGTTAGGCAGCAGCTACACATTCCGGCCCTCGCCTCCTGGTCTGCCAGGGCCCTGGGCAGGAGAGCACGAGTCTTCCTAAAAACTGTGTTTTCTGACTGGCCGCACAAATCCCTCAGAAGAAGGATGGATTTGGCACAGCTTCAATCACCAGCCTGAAGAGGCTTCAACACTGCCCGGGTGTGGAGCCCCACCTCACCACTGACACACTGATGAGCAGGCTAAAGAGAGTCAGCAGGGGATGCTGGGGTGGGAATGAAGAGAGGAGAGGAAGTAGATGGGAATGATCTGGTCCAAAACTTCAATTTCCTCGCTGTGTCAGGTCCTGCACTCTCACATCTCCCTGAAACATGTCTTTTAAACATGCAGTTTTAGATCCAGCCCAGAATGGGTGCTGAAATGCAAAGCAAACCTCCTCCCTTGGCTTACTGGAGGGCAGTAAGGGCATAGGTCTGTGTCAGACTGAGCAGCAACTGGCTCAAAGACAACGCCTACTTCTCCAGAAGATGCCCATTGAAGCCCTGACTTAGCATGCCAAGGAGAAGTCAGCTTGCGCACATGAAACACTTGCTGCGTGTCTGTCCATGTAGAAAGAAGAGCTGTGTTTGTGCAGAAAGCAGCAGCCCCTTGCAAACAGCCTCCATTTCCCTCTCCTCTCACGACTGCTCTCCCCGCTGCCTTTGCAGAGCTGCATCTGCTGTCTCAGCTGGGCACTCACCAAACCTCTTCATCTCTGTGGATGCTACTGGTCAGGGCTCAGCAGGTCAGGCAGAGAAGGGTTCAACACAAAGGTGTGCTAGGGACTGCTCTGCTGCTCTGTTGCTCCTCCTGGTCTCACTAGTTTTATTCCCTGTTGTCTTTTTTCCTTCTTTCTCTTTTTTTTTTCTGGGGAGATATTTGTCATTTTAATTTTAAAAAACAAAACAACAAAATCCTAACCATGACAAAACCTGACATCAATAGGATGCTCATGGGGACAATTAAAAGAGAAAAACCATGCTCCTTCTGCAAATTCAGAGTAATTGGATCACAGTATTAATTAATCATTTGAGTTCATTTCTCTTCTATGAAAGAAAACAGACTGACCTGCTGAGATGGGTACGCACCTC
Organism: Erpornis zantholeuca; assembly: GCA_013400515.1. Taxonomy (NCBI): domain Eukaryota; kingdom Metazoa; phylum Chordata; class Aves; order Passeriformes; family Timaliidae; genus Erpornis; species Erpornis zantholeuca. The sequence goes on from VZTN01028304.1 coordinate 35,237, forward strand.
ATGTGAATAAACAAACCATTTTTACTGGTAGCCCTTCTCCTCCTTCTCCCACCAGCTTTCCTCTGCCCACTCATCAGGTCACTCCCAGGGCCACCGCCACTCTGTCCAGCAGCCCTGGAAACTTGCAAGGGCACATTGGCTTGGTCCCACAGGAGCCAGAGCTGCTGCCCAGCACTGCACCTGCTCCCGTCCCCACCTTCCCCACCCAGGGCTCCCAGCACTGGCCACCATTCCTGCTGACAGGTGAACAAGGGATGGCTCACTGATTAGGATCCCCACTGGATGCCCTGCTCCTTGCTGGGATGTCTCATGGGGGCCTAGTCCAGGCTGGGGAGCAGCAGGAGGTGCTCAGATCACAGGAGTCAGGGCGTTAGGAAGCAGGAGGTGATGCCCAGCAGTAGTGACAGCGAAAAGCATCTTGCTGTCACCTGTGATTTCAACGTGAGCATTGTCTCCGATGATGTTTCACTAAAAGCCTGGGCTCTGGGATCCTGGCACCTGAGTATTTTGATAGACAGTGCCAGCATCAACAAGCCATCCAACAGCATTGGTAGCAACTCTTCCAGCCCCTCTGTTCACTCTGCAAGTTGTGGCAGAAATCAAACCACACTTGGAGGTCACTCAAGGCACTTGTGACAAAGCAGGGAGCTCCAAATGCCCAAGCAGAGCCCAACTACTAGCAGGGCACAGGGGAACACCAGCTGCTTCTCAGGTTGGGAAGTATCTCCCGAGCCTTGGGCTTTGCAAAGACCAGCTAGAAAAATCCATCCACAGCACAATCAGAGGGGTTGAAAGCAGATCAGACAGAAGCCACTGCTGCTTTTATTTTAAAAAATTATAAAAACGGTTCCCTGATTTGAAGCCAGTGTCATTATTTAGGAAAGAAAGAAGGGTGTGGCTGCCCGACTCTTGTTCATGATGGGCCAACAGAAAGCACGGGCCACCTCTGTAATTACCAGCAGGAAGGGTGCAACAGGGCCAGAATGGGCTAAAAGGAAGGTAAGAGAGTGGGCAAGATCTGTCTTCCTTGCAATGCCCAACCTGGCAAAGGGCGCGGTGGAGAGGGGGAAAAGTTCTGCCTAGTCACGTCCTGGGAGGTGGCCACAAGCGCCAGAGGGGTTTGCCCAGCATGGCGACAAAGTATCCAAAAGATACGGGAATGTGCCCCTGTTGCTCTTGTTGGAATAGTGAGGGAAGCAAAGAAAGCGTGCGGGTAGTTCCCTGTCCTGGAATGTCTTCTTCCCAGGGAAGGCACCAGAGGAGCAAATAACCCCGTCCCGGTTTTCTTCCTGGGGGGTGCCTGTCCCCGGGGCTGCAGGCTGCTCATATTCCCTACTCAGGGAGCTGACAAGGCTGTTTCCTGGGTGACAAGAGGGACCCGAGGTTCCTCGGGCGACGGATCCCGGGAACGTTGTTGGTTTGGATGGGAGCAGAGAAAGGGGATGCCAGACAACACCCCGGTGCCCTGGCAGGACTGCAGGGTTCCAGACATGCCGGGGCAGCGAACCAGTGCGAGGGTCCCGACCCGCGGGACACCCGGGGGTCCCCGGGAGACGCAGGAATGTGGGAAAGTTGGCAGAGACACCTCCTCCATTCCTGGGGCGACCGCGTGCCACATCCCGCCGGGGTGCGCAGCCCCCTCCCCATGCACCCCAAAGCCATGCCGACACCCCCGTGCCGGACCGCGCGGGGGATGCCCTGCGCCCCCCGCCCCGCGCACACGGAGCCCCGAGCAGCGACTCACCGGGCAGCCCAGCCCAGGGC